>BDUI01003611.1:21985-43757 GCA_002335545.1 Apodemus speciosus
GCTCTCATGGACACAGTGTCCTGGAGGTGAGACTCAATTGAAACTCTGAGTGTTATTACGACTCTCTCATACTAAACTTTAATGACAACCGATCCATTTTGGAAATGCTGATCTTAAATGTTTATATCCAAATGGGAATCCAAAATGTAGCATGTGTTAGCTTGACAAATTATGTTATCACCAATCTTTTCTATTAAAGTAGGATACCAAGGGACTAAAACTGGTACTTGTAAATGTTAAACACATGTGAAGTTTTTATTCCCCTGAACATTCAGATGGCATTGATTCATAAAATGCCTGTGATTATACTTTTAGTATTGTCTAAAGAAGGCTTGTATTTTCTGGAAAAAGCCAATTTTGGGTGGATTTAGGTTAACCTTTTCATCTGATATTCTAGCAGGCTTGAAGCAAATAAAATATAAGACTTTTGGAGTGGYTTTCAAGTTGAATCARTGGCCAGTTGTCACGTGAATTCTCTGGTGCTGGCAAGCTGACCTAGCCTGAATCTTCAGGAGCTTTCTGGGGCTAGCGCTCTAACTGCCAGCCATCCCCAGCCACCAAGATGGGCACAGGGCACCTGAGCCTTTAGTGCTGYGAACCAGCCGGCCACAGGACGGCAAACCAAGGCTCACAAGTACACACAACCATTCACAAATTAGAACTGTGTCCCAGCCCTAGACAGAGCAACACTATTTTTAAATCTAAGTGACACTCGTTGTGCAACAGACGCCAGACTTCAGCTTCTCTCTACTCATGGGACTAGAAGCGCACAGCCAACATTTCAAGACAGCCAGAAGGTCACACCCATAGGCTTGTCAATCAAATAGCTGCAGCTAGAMATTTATAAAATTTAGAAGAAATAAAGCCCTGAAATTATTCATATTGGCAAAATGTAAAAGGAAGAAGATTTGGTCAGAAGATCAAATCCACTGGGAGAGTTGGTGGCTCCCACGTTGAATCCCACCATTCAGAGGCAGGTGGATTTCTATGAGTTCAAGGCTAGCCTGATCCACATAGTGAGTTTCAGTACAGCCAAGGCTAAATAGTGATACCCTACTTAAAAAACAAACATAAATTTTAGAAACAAAAGTCAAATTCATAGACTTCCCAAGGACATTTCATTTAAATCAGTTTTAACAGGAATGTCAATACGCTGGTGTGGCCTCTCGGTGTCTTGGGTCAGATTGGGGGGAAATCCCCCATTAGGGAAGCTCCCCCCACCCCTTGAGCGTCAGTGCTGTCTCCAACAGCCCYTGGGCCAGAACTCAGCCACCGTCTCTCCTCCCTACTCTGGCATCTTTCCCTACAAGATTCACACAGTGCTACCCTCTGTACCCAGATGACAGAGGCTTGGGGGGAGGGAGTGCTGCACTTGGGTGAAGAACTGCCCCTTTTGTCCTTAGGAAAGGAAGGTAAAGGACTTGAGATGGAGGCAGACTCTGAAAACTGCTGACAAATGACTCTGATGCTAACWGAAGATACTCAAGTGGGTCCTTGACAGGATGCTGAGGGGGAGGGGCAGCAGCACAGACAGATCTGGAACTGGGGATGAGCAGGCACTGTGTTCCTGACTAGTGAGTTTTCACAGGAGTTTTCTAATTAAAAAAATTATAGAGAATACATATTGAATGACAGTTTATTAGAGACCTCTCTCTCTCCCCATGTGTGCATGTGTGTGCATGTGTGTGCATGTGTTTGTATGCATGTATGTTCATGTGCATGTGTGTGCATGCCTCTGTGTGCATTCCTGTGTGTGTATAAATGTGTGTGCATGTATATGCATGTGTGCCTATGTGTGTACATGTGTTTATATGCATGTATGCTCATGTGCATGTGTGTGTGCATGCCTGTGTGTGCATTCCTGTGTGTATAAATGTGTGTGTGCATGTCTATGCATGTGTGCCTATGTGTGTACATGTGCAARCATGCATGTATGCTCATGTGCATGTGTGTTCTGGGAATTGAACTCGTAACTTCATGCTTGCACAGTGAGTGCTTTACTGATTGAGCCACCTGTCCAGTCAGGTTATGATATATTTCTAGGTAGCTGAAGAATTTCATAGAACAGGACAGGGAACACTGGGTGCTTCCAGGCCCTGGCTTCCTGTGGCTGCCCTTTGCAACACTCCCTGCATCGCTTGTGGAAATAGCCAGAGCAGAGCTGGACTGTGCTTAGCTTGTAAGGATCCAGAAAAAAGTTCTCAAGGTCTTTGGGCCACTCCTGCTTTTATTGTATCTCTTCCTTCAAAAAGTTAGGGATGGTTGAACCATCCTAGGTCAAGAGGCTGTGTGGGGACAATGATGAGGCRGATTCTCTACGCTCTGACCTGAGGCTGCCAAAGCCAAGATGACCTGACAGGGAAGAACAGAATCGCAGTTCGACATGGCACGATGGCAAGGATGCTGAGACCCGGAAACCGCCAAATCCTCACATACTCATGGGAGAATCTGCCACCCCAGCATTACGGGTTGTCAGAGATGCAGAGAAATAAATGTATGGCTTCATCTGTGAGATCGTAACCTCCCAACCGTGTGAGCACAGGGTGGGTATTCATTGGATAGCAGCTGGACCATCATCAAAGGACGGCATTTTTGCCAAGAGTCAGCCAAATGTAAGTCAAGAGTGTGAGGGGGCCTGGAGAGATGGCTCAGTGGTTAAGGACACATATTGTCATTGCAGAAGACCTGGGTTCGATTCCCACCACACTCAGCAGGCAGTTCAAAGGCCTGTAACTCCAAGTCAAGGGGCTGGAACACTCTCTTCTGGCCTCTGCATGTGCTCACACACATGTGCCATATATGTAAATAGAAAACAAACAAAAGTAAATCTTAAAGAGTGAGTAAGGTGACTCTGGGTGGGGGGAGGTTCCTGCAGGGCTCTGCAGCTTGCCCAGGAGTATGAGGTCAAGAGTCTCTGCTGTGATCCGTGGGGAGGATGGTGAGATTGGAGGTGTTTAAATTAAGGGACACATTATATGGCTTTAGAGAGCACATGCTCAGTAACACCATGTAAGTATGGCAGAAGGAGCATGCTGGAGGCACCGCAAGTGCCCATGCATGTTGGGCACTGGATGGAACAAATACAAGTGTTAGATCTCTCTCGAGGTCAGAARTCATGAGGTATTTAGTCAGGGGACGGGACAACTCATTCCTGACCAACAATCCAACATCTCATAGGAAACGTGACCAGGGTCAAGGGCGTTACATTAGTGTGAGCCCGTAAGCATCCTTAAACAAGCACGCTGCATCCTAGTAGAGAAGGTGCTATATCAGTGTGAGCCTGCAGGCACCCTTGAGCTAACACACTGCATCCCAGGAGAGAAGACCTTACACCAGTGTGAGCCTGCAAGCATCCTTGAGCAAGAACATTGTATCCTCTCACAGTCTGTGACCTAACTTGTCTCATCTGCTCTGAGTCCATTTTGCCATTATCTGACTCCGCCCACTCTTCTTTAGCTATGGCAACCTTTAAGTTACATAAATATCTACAGTCCACAAGGGCTGGCCGTAGCCCATGGGTGGAGCATTTGCCTGACATGAATGTGGCCCGGTCCTTACCTCCAAATACAGGCACGGTCCCCATTTCATCCCCCACTTTCAGAGATACATTATCTTTCCTATAATTTGGAAACATCATACACCCCATGTTCCCAGGTTCTTGCTACATCTTAATGTAACAGTTTAGAGCTAATGTTATTTTTATGTGTCTGTTTGCTCCTCAGGAGGAAAGGAGACTTTGTTCATTTTTCTGTCAATATGCTATCTAAACATAGTTCTGATAACATGCGTACCATAAGCGGAGAAAGTGGCAGGACTTACAGCCAAGTCTCTAGAGTGTGGAACTCATGTTTTTCTCATCCCTTGTTAGAAGCCAAGTTAAAGAAAACCCCTCCATGTGGGCTGCTGTTTGGGAACAGCACATTCCATACAATGAATCTCTCAGATTCAGGTGAACAGAAACATTGCCAGGAGCAGGAGAGCTAAGAACAACAAATGCGGAACTATCCTTTCTCTAGCTTGAATGATGTTGATCACTTACCTTCTGCTCTTCTAGCTCAACACATTATGAAATTCCAAATCAACCCTCACAGGCATAACAACATATCTTACTGCACACCAATAAACTGKTTGCCAGTGCATACCTGTGCTCGGAGAGGGGATCGTGGGTGAGCAGTTTTCYTTCTGACAGGTTCCCATCATGGAAGGTAAGGTCATAGTGGGGACCCCGTGACTACCTGCAAGAACACAGAGCAGAGCATTCTATAGAAGCATGTCCACACATGGCCACGGGGCGTCTGAGTCCAGCGTATTCAACTGAACTTCATTTTCGTAACGTTAGCCTGGAGCTCTGAGCACAGTTTTGCCTGTTGAAGTAATTTTATAAATAAGGAATAGATCCATCACCAATGTGCAAAGAGCTCCATTCTTTTAGTGGCTGTGATAAAGTATTAATAATACTATTGACCTAAACCACCACTAATACTAATATTTCTATGGCCAGGTGTGTTCAGGGTTCTGGGTTCAGGGTTCTGACCCGGGATGCCAGGACTGTTTTCTCCCAGGGCAGCGAGCATTCTGCAGCTCAAGCTGCCAGTCCTGTGACTGAGGAAAGGACCTTGGGTGGGCAGTTCTCACTATGAAAAATAGGCCCCAGAGAAAAACAGCTTCAAGCAGCCCAAGGATGAAAGATCTCATGTCCCTCTTYTTCCCGAGTCCCCAGGAATCCCTCTTTCCCTGCTTCCCCTGACCGAGAAGATAATGACCTTTCTTTTGAATTAAACAAGGTTTGACTTGAAAGTTCGACTCATACGCTGAGAGGATTGAAGGAAAAGTTACAGAAACATGAGCTGGTATCACAAGATGTGAGGAATGGGAGGGCTAGGGAGGCAGTGGTGGCCATACACTGCTGTGACATCATAGAGAAGGCGTGTCATCAGCGGCAGTGATATGGGCAGGACTGCACRGCTGGTGGTCAGAGAGGGGCAGAGTGGAGTTCTGAGTGGCCCCTGGTGGCATTCCCTTTGCACTCGAAGCATCCCRCCAGGCTCTGAGGGCTCAGAGTCCAAGGCTTTGGAGGACTGACAGGATATGAAGGAGGAGCAGAGATGTAACAGGAGCTGATGGATGGAGAAAAGTTAACAGGGAATAGTATAGTCTMAGAGGGGGATGYGAGACCTAGAAGAGAAAGGAAAGAGCTATTTGGAGAAGGACTCATAAAGCAGCCACAGGGCTTTTGAACATGAATATGAAGCAGGGAGCCCAGGGGGTCACCGAGGTGCGATTCATAGAGCAGCAAAGGACAGAGCAGGCTGAGTCTCACAGGCCTCTAGTCCAGCATTCTCCACCAAGCAGCCCCCAGCTGCTGTGGATCCTCAGAGCTGTGGTTAAATGGCAGTTTGGGGCCAGGAGGAGGGAGATCGTAGGTTATAAAGTCATGAAGGCAAGTTCTCTTGTAGTCTGGGTAGGTGAGAATGGCGGGGAAGGGCAGGTGTGAGGAGCACTGCGTCCTTCATTTGTCAAGGGACCTTTCCTTCCCTGTGCCTTCCCAGGACCCTGTGTTCTGGCTGTGCTGGAGTGACAGCTTCCCAACTACTTAGCAGCACATGGTGGAACCCGCATACTCCTAAATCTCCAGTGATACCTGCAGATGCCTGCAAGACATGTGTCCTCCATTCTCCCCAGTTCTCCGAGGCATGTCCCGCCCGGCTCTGACTCGCCACCTCCCCGTCTGTGGGGTTTCTGATCATGTCATACTTGCTGAAGAACTATGTTCTTCTGCGACCCAAGTCTCTCACTGCTCGAGTTTGCTGGCTTCGATACTTTCAC
The DNA here is from genome assembly GCA_002335545.1 of Apodemus speciosus. Taxonomy (NCBI): domain Eukaryota; kingdom Metazoa; phylum Chordata; class Mammalia; order Rodentia; family Muridae; genus Apodemus; species Apodemus speciosus. Next base: position 27,812 of record BDUI01003611.1, read on the forward strand.
CCACGCTCAGCTTTGTAAGCGACAGTGCCCGAAGGGCAAAGAATGAAGAAGCCACGTGCCAACCAAGATCCAGAGTAGTCCAGATACTTCCACCAAAACACAGTCGGAAGCCTGGTTGTGAAGTGTGGGGGTGGAGGGGTGGAGCCAGGGGCAGCCTTAAGGGGTGACAAGACATGGGGCCTCTCTCCCCATGCTTGGATTCTGTCACTCACGCCTTACTGGCTTATCTCCATCTACGAAGCCCAGCCGGCCTCTGCTCCCTGGGGGGCAGGGGGGTGCCTTATGCTGTCAGCATCACGAGAACAGTCTCTTCAGATGCCAAGCAGATTAGAGTGCTATGCTCTTAGATTCCCCCCCCCCCCCCCGCCCCGCCCCCGCCCCCGGCCTCTGGAACCATGAACTAAACACACATCTATTCTTTATAAGCCACAAGGTCTCCAGTAATCTGTTATAGCAACAGGAAGCGGACTTAAGACAGACGCCACTACAATGTGTTAGAAGTGAAATTTCAAATATGGAAACAGTTTTTTTCTAGGTTCTTAAGCTATGAAGCAAAATATTTCAACCCACGGAGAACCAGGGATTTAAGTCTGCTAGCTGTCCCTATATGCACTTTCGTAGTACTTACAGAAGTTTTCTTTGGCTGATTTCTATAAAATTGTGCATATGTATTTTCAGTATAGAGACTGAAAGTTTAGCTTTAGTGTCTTATATTGTGTTTTTCCTATTTCTAAAGAATGTATATTCACAACATAGCACCAACTTCCTCATCAAAGAACATAAAATATTTACCACAGAGTTGGAAAAACAGTCCCTGTTGTACAGGTTTGTTCTGTAAGTTCTAATGCTTCTGTCTCTCTACTGAACAAACTGTGGCCAGGCCTCTAATCTAGCAAGTGATTAAAATCTGAGGCTCGTGCAGTGCTGAGGTTAGACGGTTCCTAAGGGTTAGAAAGAACAGAGATCTGAGCCTTACGAAGCAGCCTTTCCTCCACACACAGGAAACGTGATGGTTTGCAACTTCAGTACCCCTCAAAGGCCATAAACAGAGCTTGGTCACCAGCCCAGGGAGCTATCAGATCCTCTGCGAGGYGAGGCCGAGTGTGTGGGGAGAGGCCACTCTGTACCCTCGAAGGAGGGTCAGGAACCTTACTCTCTCTCCCTCTGCCCCAAAGCCACCGCAGGCCGAGGATCTGCTCAACCGCARTGTTCTGTCTCCACAGGGCTCAGGTGCCGAGGCTAAGTGACCATTAACTGAAAAGAACAGGAGCTGCCCAAAGAAGTCATTTCCTTGTATTCRAGGTATTTTCTTGGGCTTTTTTATTACAACGRATGGAAAGCTGACAGCGTGCGTGTGAAACTCGAGAGAAAGCTTCTGAAGCAAGAGCATACCTCACGTTCCTGAGAGCGAAGTCGGTGTCGAGTTCAAGAGACTCTCCCCGGGTTGTAATTTAAAATGTGTAAAGCCGATGTTTCTGCGGCTTGTGCAGAAACTCACTAATAAATGATTCTAACCCCTGCTTAATGGTTCCATAATCTTATTAAAGACATTGCCATACATTGTCAATTTTGTAATTAAGGATTACGTGTTAAAGGAAAGAATGGACAACACATGTTTCCACTAATTAGCTCTTAGCCGAAACTCAGTGGTTTGAGAGAGAAAGTGATATCTTTCTGTGATTTCCCATCTCTATAAATAGTAGTGGAATCAAGAACCAGCACAATACAGAATCATGGTTTCTATCAGGCAAAGCAGGGGAAAGGTCAAGAAAGGAATTAATCCAGCAACGAGGGTATCTACGAGGTGGGAAGCAAACAGAAGTGAACAACACCGGAGGTGAGCTCCTCGGGCCTCCAGCAACAACGCTGGGTGCTAATGTGGCAAACGTGATGCAGGACTCCACAGTCGCGCACTGAGGAATGGGGTCCATTAACCACAGCTCTGAAGTGCATCTTCCCGGACACACTTCATACCACCTGATGGTCACCAAATCAAAGCATTTCTCATTTTAAGTTATTTGAATATAACGCGATTATAGCTGAGCGGCAGCTCTGAGGTGCTGGATACTGTTCTTTGGGGAAATAGAAAAAAGAGGAACAATAGAATCCTCGAGTCTCCCGCAGCAAAGCTGCCGCCGCCTCCTGCAGTACGCCGGCATTACGAAACCCTGTAAGATGGCGCACAGATGATGTCTCGTGTGTATTTCCCAACCGTTCTGACAGTGTACAGGCTAAAGTATTTCAAATCCTCAGCTCTTACATGTTGTATTAGTTACTTTAATCATTGCTGGGATCAAACACCTAACAACGAGCAACTGGGAGGAAGAAACGAACAGTTTGTTTTGGCTAACAGTTCAAAGGGCTACAGAGCCACATGGCAGCAGCCAAGGCAGTGCAGAGGCAGCTGGTTGCACCGTGTTAGCCGCCAGGAAGCGGAGAGCAGACCGGAAGTGAGGCCAGACTATCCAACCGCAAGGCCCACCCCAGTCAATCACTTCCTCCCACGAGGCTCCACTGGCTAAATCAGGGCCAGCACGTGGGGACCAGATGTTCAAACCCAGGAGGTGAGGAGGACATCTGGCCCTCAAACCACAGCAGTGGCAAACAAGACCACAATTCAAAAGGGTGAAAGTGAAAACTATCTCCGATTGTCCGAAATCCCACCAACAAGGGGTGTACACTTTACAACGGCAGGGGGAGCACGCTGATGGTGGGCTGGCTACCTGTGACTGGAGTTCTGTCTTTCAGTCTGTCCACCTCCATGGTGAAGTCATCCTTTAAGAAAAGGAAGCCGATGATGGAGAACAGGTAGACCAGGATAAGAGCCAAGACCGCGGTCAGGATGATGGAGCGGCCATTCCGTGTGACGCTTTTGATGACGTTTAGCAGGGTCTCCTCTCTGTACACCAAATCAAAAAGCTACAGAAATAATAATAATAAAAAATAACCTTCAAACAAATAATGTTTTAAAAGAAACCGGAACAGTTGAGATAGGAAAGTGGCTCTCAAGCTTCCTAATGCTGTGACCCTTTAGTATAGTTCCTCAAGGTGTGRTGACCCCCAACCATAACATTATTCTGTTGCTGCTTCATAACTATAAGTTTGCTACTACTATGAATCGTAATGCAAACATCTGATATGCAGGATATCTGATATGCAGGGACTAGAATACAGGAAGACACAGTTTCAGTGAAGACAGCTCTTGTAGCCTGTAATGTGCATATGTTGGCTTCATAACCAGTGTTACAACGCTTTTCTGTGACACTGCAGAGCTGCACACTCACTTTCATTTAAATTTAGAAAATTTATAATATTAGGCCCATGTAGTTTATGGACAGTTGGCAAATTCATTAAATTTATTGTTCAATCAAGGGACTGAAAATGAAAGGAAGAGACATTTTATGAGCCTATGCCATAAATGTCTGAATCTAAAATATTTGGGAAATGCAGACACTCTTCCTTACTAAAAGGATAAACAAACAAGGGAAAAAATCTGCTGTCAGTTTATACCATTAAAAGCAGAACCACAAACAAAAAAGTAAGAGTTTTGCCAAGTCCATTCCTCTAACGGGTTATTACCCGTCTTTAATGGTAGGCAATCTATTCAATCAGAAATTCAAGCACATGCTGTTGTCTGCAGTCAGTGCTGAGAACCATTTTATTATATATCGCTACATTATAAAACTGAAATTATGAATTAGCAAGTGCATGCTTTATTATACAGAGCTAGTTAAAAGAAATAAGGCCCTATTCATTTTCAAAATGTTTTAAAGTAATCCTATCTTCAAATCTGAGAGGCTAGGGGTTCTGCTTTCTGGAGATGAGAGGTAGAACTTGTGGTTGGGCTGGCCTGGTCAGTGAGACATTGCGTTTCCTCCCAAAAGCTCTTCGTTTGCTGTGTTACACAATTACTTCCCACTGTAATCACAGCCTCGACAATCACTGCTTTACACAGCCTGTGTTTGGGGCGCTGGAATTCGATGAGTGAAATTCTTTTAAAAGACACTACTTTGCTATCTGTTTATCTCTTGGATAGTGCAGCTACTGTCAGAAACAAAGTCAATACTCTTCAATAAAGATGAATTAATTATCGTAAATGCAACCTCGAAACTGTCAACGTTCTGGTTTCTCCGATGTTTTAAACACTTTGGGTGACATGAGGGGGCTTTTATTTTAACTTAACAGTGGCCAGAGTAGATGGTGTCCATAGTGATGAAACAAGAAACTCTGCTTCAGACTTGGGGGCAGGTGAGGACTGACACCCAAACATCACTCACAGATTCAAACCGTACCGCATTTCCATACCCACTCCTTTCCTCATTCAGGACCACGGGGCAGTAAGGAGAAAGGGAGGTGGCATCCTGAGACAAGGAGAAAGGGAGGTGGCATCCTGAGACAATGAGAAAGGGAGGTGGCATCCTGAGGCAATGAGAAAGGGAGGTGGCATCCCGAGACAATGAGAAGGATGTGCAGTTGGGTGTGGTGATGCACAGGCAGTAGCCCAGCACTAAGGAGGCTGAGGCAGGAGGATTGTGAGCTAGAGACCAGCTACAAAGTGAAGCAAGTCATCTCAGAACAAAAACAAAAGAATCTGAAAAACCCTAARGATTAAAATATACCCAGCTAAGCTTGAGCTAACGATGACAACATAAGCTAAAGATGATAACATAAGCTAATGATAATGACATAGGCTTACAATGATGATGACATACGCTAATGATGATGCCATAAACTAATGYTGATAATGACATAAGCTAAACGATGATGACATAAGCTAATGATGAKGACATAAGCTAATGATGATGACATAAACTAATGTAGATGATGACATAAGCTAAGCAATGATGACATAAGTGAATGATGATGACATAAGCTAACAATGATAACATAACCATGATGACATAAGCTAATGCTGACATAAGCTATCAATGGTGACATAAGCTAAGAGACTGAACTTAAACAGCTTGATTTTTTGCTGGGGTAACTTTTGTTCCTTTTCATTTTGCTTACATGGCACTGTAATAATTAATGTAACATTTGATATTCTACATAAAATAAAGTGCACTCTTATTTGTCTCCCATGCATCCAGTAATCAGTGAATTAAAGGATTTGATTATTACTTGGCTGAAGACCCAAGGCAGCTCATCTTATGAAGCCCAGGTCAAGAGAAGAGGTAGGGAGGCTGCTTGCTTCTCATAGAGGAATTGAACTCCACCACATCTGTASTTCCGAGAAAAAAGACTAAAAGTGATGATCCACACTTCTCCTAAGAAATGTCAAAATAACATAATTTGTGCTTGCTTAAWAAATAACTAACAAAATCCCAAAGGCTAAGGGGCAAGAGGCGGCCTCCCGTGACTGTCTGTGGCAGTGACTGTCTGTAAGGCTGTACTTACCAGGAAGCTGTAGAAGAACTCRTGGACAAAGAGGCCAAGCATGCAAACCAGGACATAGGCCACATGGTAAAGAAAGGCCATGTCTAGAATCACTGCTCGGTAGCCTCGGGTGAATGTGCCTCGGTTTCCCACAAAACTCACCAGGAACACGATTTTATTACATAGCTAAAGGGAGAAGAAAGTAGGATTTTAGTGCTTCAAGCTCGTCTACAGACACTACAAAACACTGTGGAGAATGAGTGTCCCCAAGTCTTTGGTTTCCTCTCTCCGTGTTGGTTTTCAGGTAGTTCATGAATGCACATATAAACCAGTACACACACAACCGGTTCCACTGAGGCTCTCGGGGCAGAGGATGCCACCAACACGGACTGAGGGTAAGTCTGGCTCTTCCTCAGATTACCTAGTCCTTGCCATGGGAAGCCCAGCAGTGTCTGAAAAGCTGCCATCAAGGTGTTAGCTCACAGACCCCTTCAGAGGCCTACATAACACCAACAGCGGTTATTGCCGCGACTCTTCAAATGCTCCTTAGATTTTTATGAATATATTTCTATATTTRTGCCTTTGAAGATAGGTTAGTCTTGGCAACACTGATTTTATATACATTATAGACATGTATATTTCTTACCAAGCTTGAGAGAGTATGAAATTTTTTCCATCAAAATCCCAAAGTCTGAATCAATGCAGATAAGATGAAAAGCTGTTAATTATTGCATGTTGTGATGGTCCAATCAGACCAACAACACTGCAACTATAGGCAAAATCTTTCCTACATCTCCCCAGATAACTGCCCATCCTCCCGATAATCAGTAACAATCTAAATAATCAGCAATAATCTCAATAATCAATCACTTCAAACTCCTTTCACCTTCCTCCCAACAGCTTCAGCAGACGTCAAGCAGAAACCTTATTTTACTGGTCAGTCATTTCCATTCTCACTCAGTAGAGCYRAGACAGCATGGAGACTTCACAATGACTGCTCAAGAGCGAGTCCGATACTGGAGAAAACTGCTGAMAAAGCAATGGATCCAGGACAAAGGTCCAGCGTCTGACAAGCTGAATGCACAGCCAGGGTGAGAATGTGTCTGGAAAAGCAACGTCCAGCCCTTCCTCTGAGTGGCTTTGGAGTGACCCTGTTCAAATGTACACAACTGCCTTACGTCAACTCGGCTACCGTGGTTCCTTAGTGTGACACAGAAAGGGGTTCGACAGCTACAGAACTAAAAGTCACCTCCTCACAAGGATGATTTACAAGACACAGACMTAGGGTTTGTGTGTCATTTCCTAACTCTCTAAGATGAGTTACAAAAAATATGCAGGAAAACTATTTATAAAGTGGACACACTGGGGAGCAACAGACAGAACCAAATTCTCAAAATGGTCAATATGTTTTAGTTGGATAATGTAAAAGACAGGATGCATTTTGCCTGGGTGGGACTTGGCCATATTAGTACAGAAAACTGAAGAGGCTTTGCTTGTTTGCAGTGGGGGTGTTGCATGACTCTTGACCCTTAGCTGGGTACATATGCTTCTGTTCTCTATGGACATCTGGAAGTGGGGCGGGGTTGATGGGGACTAATGGCCTCCCAATGTTCACTTTGAGTTCCAAGATGGGCGCAGTCCTTGTATTTAAGGCATTCATGCCAAGGACAATCAAGTGCCAGAATTTTATATACATGGATGAAAGGACTGGAATCCTGTTTTCTGTGACATGAAGAAATGCGTAAATTTTTTTTATGTAGCACTTTCCATGAGAGCTGGGGCTGTTTATGGAGGAACAAGGAGCTGGGAACACACTCTCCCTGTTGACGTCACCACTTGATTGACAACATTTAACCAGGCCTTCTGTGTGGCCTCATGACACCATGATGCAGCCAGTCAGTTCTGTGGCAAGCAGCCCCATTGGCCGTGGTGAGGGATGGCGTGGAGACATGGCTACAAGGGCCGTGCTCTGCCGAGCTGCTGGATGCGGCCTTGAAACAGCAACACTACGGCATGCCATAATGCCTCACTCTTCACTTCCTTTTCCATTTATCCCTCAGAGCTGTGTGCAGTGTCACCCTTGGGGGTGGCCTCGATGATAACAAAGAGGATGAAGGATGGAGAAACAGTGCCACACAAGCTCTCGGTGTGCTTCAAAAGTAGCACACTATCTAAAGAGTTTACCTAGAGTTCCTGTCACATCAAAGGTGAAATCAATGTTTGCTTGTAAGTTAGTGTCTGGTGAAGGGCGAGCTTTGACTGCATCTAGGTAAATAAACCACACAGTCATGTAGTCTCTTCATATGTCTCCACAACTGGCAGACACATCTTTGCAGGATTTTCAGGGGTGTGGTAAAGTGCAAAGATGTAAGCCATGTCGCCCAGGGCTCTAACGTCATTCTTGATACAACCCTCTGTTTCTAGGGGATTCTGTTTATGTCTGTACAGATGTGTCTAGAGGTTAATCAGTATTTGAGATTTATTTTATTATTTAGTCATATGGATGTGTGTGCGATGCCTTTAGAGGCCAGATGTGGGGGATGGATGCCTAGAGTTGGAGATAAAGACAGTTGTGAGCTTCATGGCTTTGGTACTGAGAACTGACCTGGGTCTTCTGGAAAAACAGCAAGCGTTCTTAATGCTGAGCCGTACCTGCAGCCTGAGAGTGAATCCATCTAAAGATGCCTCCTGGTTCCATAAATTTTGTCCCTTTTTACTGTTTTATGTGGCCACAAAAATTGGCCACTGCCTTGTGTTGGTATTTGTGTTATTCCTTTGGTCTTGTTCAGGACTCTGTCTCTGATCAGAATATCTAAGTTGTTATGATGGGAAAACATGACCTATTTCCCAAGAATAAATTGTAAAGCACTGATGTACTGAAAGGCAAAACTAAACTGACTATCTCTAACAATATCACCACGTTTTCATCAACTGTGGAAACAAACCCTTTCCCTGAAAAATAAGATGATTTAATTCCATAATCTACATGCTGGTGGGGTTACTACCTAAGCAGGATAAAATCTTAAGGTCACTACAGAAAGCAAAATTTACATGCAGTCAAATATCACCCTGGAAATCTTCTGAACTGTCAGCAGGACAGTGTAGTAAACACAGGCAGTGTGACCAGCACCACTCAGGACACCCTACTCAGCCTTGGAGAAGATTTGTATTTTGACAACTGTGTGCCAGAAACGGTGACATCCAGTGATCATATTGAACAAAACATTGTGCATGCATCTCAAAGACAGAATGTGAAAGACGTTTCGGTTCAGAATATGTAACGGGGCTTGTGTGTTTAGTGAAGGCATCGCAGGACTCAGGCCTACAAATTAACAGTGGCATGCAGTCACCCATAAAACTGCAGATACACAGCTAAGAACACCACACCATTCTGCTAAGCACTATGGTGAAGATTAATGGCTAGTTCTCGAAACAAAAAAAGGCTCATTTGGTTTTCCTCTGTGCTAGAAAGGGGGAAGTACCAGAGGCAGCAAGCCTTTAGGTGATGGTAAAGGATGTTTCATGTGGACTTGGGGCATGGCGCAGTGGTAGGGCACTTGCCTAGTATATTGCCCAGGATTCAGTTCCGAGTATCAGAAGAAAAACCTTTACTTACAAAGAATCTAAGCCACAAATATAAATGGAGTAGTGAAGGAGGACATAGCATCCATATAATGAATCAGAAACCTCTTTAACCAACAGGAGATGCTAAACCTGTATAAATGAAGTTTGCAAAATTTTTCAGTGGTGTGAGGAAATATTAAGTGCCCCAGGTTTATGCAATGACCCCTGTAGTTCTCAGAATGTTAATTTATATCAACATTAGCTAAGGTTACCACACTGTTCATGAGAAGAAAACTGTGCAATTGTATAAGATGTATGTTGCAACACTCAGAATCACTGAGACACAAAATACGGGAAAATCTAACTGAAATCTAGACATATTTCAGGCTCTGCAAATGAATTAAATTTTTATCATAATAATCTAAAATCCCATGAACACTAAGGTCTTTCYTCTATTATGATCCTTTCCTGTAAGACTTTTCATATTTGCTTAACATTGAAGGATAGTGTCTAAAGACAAGTTACTATGAGATTGAAGATGCAGACAAATAATGGCATTATATTCTGATTAGTTAGTGATGTGCCTATCAGATACTCAGATATAGTAGATGATAGACATTGTCATCAGTGTATAATAGTAACTGATCTTTTCTGGACCTTCCACACCAAGATTTTCAATTGACCTCAGCAGCCAGATGAGGGTAGACCAGTTGTCCATACTATTCTTTCACTCACAAGAGGGATGTAATTGGAGATTGGCTATTTCTTGTTATAGCCAAACTATCAGGCTAATGTTTTCTTTTGGTTTTTCTAGTCTAATATCTATTATTTTAGAAGTCACAGCCTCACTTGCCATAAAATGCAAATGTCTGCACACAAATTAAATTATTAACATATTAAAACAAAAGGTATAAAAATAAATGAATGTTCTTATTTGAATATTCCTCTGTCATAAGTAAAGATAAACTAAGATACTTGTGTAATGAATTTATGTGAAGAGGGAAAATAGATAGCAATTCACTAAATTAATTTTATTAATCTGTGATACCAAATACAATTATAAATATAAACTTTTATATTAACATCTTCAGCAGTATTAAATTATAGTGACCTCATTAAATTTGCCTCAAGTCAACATAGATTATTTTCTTTGGCTGAATGACCCCAGGGTAGTGGTAGTATGTGGCTAAATAACATGCTTTATGCTATTGGGATGCTGGAGGATTCATGGACATAGTAAGACAAACATGTCTATATGCTTAATACTTTCTCATAAAGCTGTTAAATAAGCACCTGGCTTTGGTAAAGAATATTTGTATTGTGGAATGATTATTGCCCAAAGCACATGGAAATTATCACTTTATAGTGTCCTAAAGAGACAGGGAAACAACACCAGATGTTTTGAGCTCACCATCAGCCCAAACATTCAAATGTTATTCCTTACTTCTGTCTACATATTCATGGTCCCCCAACAAAAAGGCACATGCATTCCAGATGGCAAGCAGCATCCCTCCACCCCTTGGTGTTCTAAATGTCTACCATATCATGTAACAAGTGCAGCGAACATTTGTTATCTTGGGCATAACTCTGCCTAGCTGTTCCTTCACTTTTTTAAACTTAGATATTTCTCACTTAAGATTAATGCCTTATTGAAAGTCAATGATCAGTTTATGGATAACAACCACTTCTTCAAAGAATGTAACTTCATGCTCAATATGCCTTTTAGAGAAACAAAATAAGCCAAAGGCAGAGGTGTAGACAAATTTATACATATTCATGATGGTTCTCTAGTTATCTGGTTGAAGATAGTATCAGCCTACATTCATAGCTCAGGTCGTGAAATCACTTCTAAGTGCTCCAATGCAAAGGGTGGGGTGGAGGGAAGTGGAGATGGGAGTGAGCTGGGAGGAGTGAATTGCTCAGCACCACTGAGATGGGGAAGCACGGTAAACAGACTCCACAGAAACGTGGACAGGGGATGAGTAAGGACTGGACTCACGCATTGGTGTGACAACTCCAGTCTCCATGAAACCTAGAGAAGGATTGGTACTTTTCAAACCCTCTTCACTGGAAGTAACTGAGAATTTTTTTTAATTTTCTAATAACTGGGAGCTGTGGAATACTGTCTGACATTTGAACAACTATGATGGAAATCAAAGTCAGAAATGTTGAAAAATAGAATTAATTGTGTTGCCTCATCTTGTTAATCCTTAAAAGTTGGTTAACTAATTTATTTATTTGCAATAAAATATTGACCACTCATCCATTCATTCACTGATTAATTGATTTATTCCAAAATATTTATAGATACCCTGTGATACCCCAGGTATATAACAATCTACTACCATCCTCAATAAATATATAAAGGATTATAATCCCAGCTAAGACATCAGGGTATAGGACACTGAGTTAGGACTGCAATGAAMRTTAAACGGGGTGCTTGGGTATTAATTAGGTAGATATAACGATATATGACCATGTGTTATTTTACCAATGTGACTATTTACCTTTCCTTCGTCTCCATTTACAGATACACTTTCCATAAATTTGGCACAGAGTCCCTTCAAAGTTTTATTTTTTGGTTTAGATAATTTCTACAAATGCTTCTTGGCTTGATACTTCCAGCCTGTTCCGTCCTACCCTTACTGAACTCACATGTCCAAAGGCCTTTTCTTGTTCTAATATACAAGAACTGGGTGGAAAGGGGAATCAATTGCACTCATGCCTTTACAAGTTCATACGATTTTCTCATATAAAAGGAACCCAATTTTGCATGTTACTTTTTGTCTAGTAGTCTTTTTTCCTCCTAAATCACTTGATAGAAGGTACTTCTTGAATTCTACTGAATACAATTTAATCTTTTGGGATGATTTAGAACTTCTTGGGGGTGTTAACAGTAGCTGGGTTATTTTTGTTTTGTTTTGTTTTTTAATAACGGCAGGKATGACACAGAAAGGACATTAAAACTGATTAACAGCAGAACTGGCTCAGGCAGCAAGGCTGCGCAAAGGTATCAGTGTATCCGCCATCTTCTTGTTCTTTCCCCATGAATCAAAGCATTCACAAATGGTACTCTTGTTAATACAGATTCACAGCAAACCAGAATTTACCACGTACACAAGAATGAAAAGCATACCACTGGACTATATTTACACTTCGTGCGTCTGAATCCCGTAAGAAAGTGTACTTACATTGGCAGCACCAAGAAGTATGAGTGTTGGCCCCAGACCAATGGTGTATATTGATCTGAGCATGACAGACACGAGGAATGGCCGGATGCCCACGGGCTTGGAGAAGAAGAACAGCATAGATGTGCAGATGGCCACTGCTACCCAAAGGAGGGCTGAGAACAGCGGGGAGAGCGTGCCTGGAAAATGTGGACAGGTTACTTGTCACCAAGAACACAGAGAAAACACAGAAATCTTGGCTTCTGTGCTTCATGCGCAGACCAAGCCATGGTACACCGGATCTCAGAACAGCCCATTCCACATTCTACCCCACGGAAACACTGTCGGATACATTACTCCTCCTTCCACTTCCAGAGGATTCGTGAGGTGATTTCAGGCTACATAAATATTTACTTGTTAATGTTCTTTGCATCAGGTCTGAGAACTTTCTCCCCTGTGGGAGCAATTTGTGAGATGTTTTTGATAGATGTGCTTCACTTGGGAACCTCAAGTCAAAGTTCACGATTGATGGTCATGAAAAATCAAGGATAAGTTTTTATTAGCTCATCATTTCCCTTGTTCTATTAGTATCAAATTGTCATACTGTGGATTTCTTGAAAGAATCCAGTTTGGGCCAGCAAGATGGCTCAGCAGGGGAAGGTACTTGCCACCAAGCTCAATGACTTGAGTTTGGTCACCAGAAAGCATACAGCAGAGGAAGAGATCCAACTCCTATAGGCTGTCTGACCTCCATGCGCAGATACATGCACACACATAGTAAACAGATAAATAAATACTTAAACATAAAAAAAGCCCCAATTTGTAGGACACCTAGATTTTATAAAATAGAGATATGCTTTAAGTGTTAAAACACATGTACACACACCTACGTGAGTATTTTAAGTGTTAAACATGTGTACACATATCTACATATGAGTAAGCTTCATGTGTTAAAACACACATACACGTGTCTACATATGAGTGCATATAACTGAACACTGATTCAAGTTCCAAACATATGTTAGGCTGTTTAATCCCAGGAAATAAAAGCTTTCTGGACCTGGGCAAAGAGCTAAGCCAGGAAAGGTCTTGCCTCATGAGCATGTGACTCTGAGTCTGACTCCCTACACCCCAGTAATAAAGGTGAGCATGTTGGGATCCAGCTGCTATGTAAGCAGAGACAGGCAGGTCCCTGCGCTTTGTGGCTAGTCAGGCTAGCTGACTGGGCAAATCCCAAGCCACTGAGGGACCTCATCTCAAAATGCAAGGTGAAGGATGCCATGAGAAATAACAGTGAGCCCGACCTCTTGCATCTGCATGTGTGCACACTCACATAGACATTCCTGTACCTATATACAAAACCATGTATACACACATACATACATACATGCACGCAGGTGTACATGCACATACACAAGTGCACATGCATGCACAAAGGCAATAGAAAAGTTTCCGATGATTTTTAAATGACCTATATTATGAACCATGGTCCTTAGAAATTTCTCACAAATGAGGTTTCAAAAATCTTCCCTTAAAAAAGAAGTGCAATTCTATGACACAGGCATTGACTGCCTTCCAAGAGTGGCTGGTGTGTGCTGCATCTGCAGACATAACTTCAGGCACCATGCTGTTGGCTCGACTGATGGTACCAGGACCTCATATTTGTGTTTACAGGATGACTAGGGCAGGAGAAAACACAAAATAAGATTTCTCCACAACTTCCTGTGCCAAAAACTCCACAGCAACACTCACTCTGTCATCCACATCTATTTTTACCGTTAACACTGACTTCTGACACAAAACCCACCGAGGGCTTTCCTAAGCAAAGCTTTGAGGTGAGCATCAAAACCCTGGATGACCGACCCATACATATCCTTTGATGAATTCTGTATTCATTGAGGACCAATGCATCTAAAAATTACAAAGATTCCATCAGACAGTAGTAACTACCCAAAACAATCCATGAACAACTTTAAATTAGATCTGTGTTGAGATCCTGGCTCTGTAGCAATGTTGTTTATTGTGGTTTAGGTATGATTTGACTGTTTTCCTACAGGCTCCCTGATGTCAAACTTGGACCTTGAGCAATGCTGTAGAGGCAACGGAATCTTTTAAGAAGTGGTACCTACTGCAGGAAACTCAGATTACAGACTACTGTCTTTGGAAGGGATTGATGTTGGCATATCAGGCACCAGATACTCCCTTGAGAGCATGTTGCAAGTGTGGCTCCTCTGCCCACATAACCCCTCTGCCACAYAGCCACACCCCTTTCTGATGTAACCAAGGAGGGTCCCCCACCTGGAGTGAAGAGACAGGGATAGCTGATCCTAGACTTCCCATATCAAAGCAGGGAACTAAATAGACATTTGCCTCATGAACTACCCAGTGTCAGGTATTTTGTTATAGTGATACTTTTTTATCCCGACAGCTTCAAATAAATAGGGGTTAAAAGAAGGTTGTGTGGGTATAGACATGGCTCAGTAATTAAGAACACTTGCTGCTAGCTCTTCCAGAAGACTTAGGTCAATTCCCAGCAATCCCATAGTGGCTCACAACTGTGTATAACTCCAAACCTAGGGAATCCAATACCCTCTTCTAGCCTCCACAGGCATCAGGTATACATATGGTGCATAGACATGCACGCAGGCAAAACACCTGCATAAATAAATAAATAAATAAATAAATAAATAAATAAATAAAATAAGTGTTTTTTTWAAAAGATTGGAAAGGGAGAGATGATCTTTCTCCTCATCAAAATAGGTTACTTACTTACATTTGACACTGGTTTATAGGTACCATACCTAGCTGGAACAAGCCATCTGCCCTGACTCCACAGCTTTCCAAGAGTAATAAAGAGGGAGTGCCTTTAACATTCCAGTGTTTGTGGTGACTCGAAGGTCTCCATTAAAACACAAAGTCTACAAATGTGTGGGGCAGCCCTACTCCGTTGCACTGTGGTTTGCAACAATCAATCAATACTTGTTTATCAAGTACACAAAATATGCCCTGGGACTTCATAGTGAGCACGTGGCTGAATATTTATTTACACCCAAGTTGTGCAGCTATATATGGCTCTCTACATAAGCACTGGGCATCCGGACTCAGGTCCTCATGCATGCACGGTGGCCACTAAACGCTAACTAAGCCATTGCCTCAGCCTCTGGCTTTGTCTTGTTTTTATATAATGTTGATTTTATTTATGCGTATTCTGTGCATGTGTGTGTGTGCAGATGGCCACAGAGGCTAGTAGGGGATGTTGTTGGATCTCTTAGGTGGAGTTACAGATATTTGTGTACCAGCCTACGAGGTGCTAATCCCCAAACTCTGCTCAGATAAGACACATCTACATATGCCTTGCTTTTAGGTATACATTAAAAAATGACACCCCCTTCAGGGAGCATTTGACAATGGTCTGCCCATTATGTGACTTGCTGGGCCAATTCATAAAGTCTGGTATGGTATTCTAGAAGGTCAAGGTTTGGCCCAAATGCTCATTATGTGTGTTGTGACCAGTGACAGACGATTTAGCCACAACTTTACTCTGCCCCAGACAGACAGTATGCAGCTTGCTGGAGTTTCCCCATAATATACAAAAAGGTGCAGCCATGCATCTAAAACTAAGTGTTTTGTCCATCTGCACAAGTAACTCTAACTGTCCAGCACAGGACCTTGCACATAGCTTAGTGTTAAGTACATCTGTGAAGAATGAGAAAATAAGACAACCAGTTATTTAATGTAATTAACTGATGATGAAGTCTGTGGCCGTCTGTGAACCATCAGGTTAGTTCCAACCTGACAATTCATGCTCTGGGGAAACAAACAAACAAACAAACAAACAA
>BDUI01003612.1:0-13547 GCA_002335545.1 Apodemus speciosus
GGAGAATATCAGAAGTGAACTCAAGCAACACAGAAGACAACACTACTTTGATTTATAGAACCTGCCTTAGGGGGAGAAATTGTACATGTCCTTTGAGTTAAGAAGCATCATAGAAGTTAGGTGCAGAGTTCATGTGTCCTCAGATGGGGAGAGTTGGCCTTGATTTGAAGTTCTCCTGAATATTTTAGGATTCAGGATTATTTAAGGGAAAATGAGGGGGAAAAATCTTGAATGAGTCAGAAGAGGCTCATAATAGTAGCTGCTATTTATTGAAGACTTTTCATGTGCCAGGCCAGCACCACACTGAGACATCCATGTAAATCTCATAGCCACCTACAGAGACCTCAGCTATGTAGCCAATGTGCCCGTGCTGCATAAGTAACCAGATTAGGTAAGGTTCAGGCAGTTGCTTAAGATTGTATAGCTAGTAAGGCATAGAGATGAGGGCTAGCATAGAAGCACATGGTCTTCTTCCTGTCATGGCTTCTTCTGTTCTCACTGTCATGGGATGAGAACTATGGGAGAAAACCTTGGGTTTAACCAGGAATACTGGATAACCACTGGCTTGGCTCTCTATGTGGAGATCATTCATTGGAGATGAAGTCATATACAGTTCACAGGAAGGCATCCTTTTTGGCCTGTGATTTTTAGGCCAAGTTCATATAGCACACATAGCTTTAAATTCACACACTTCACTCTGTTTGTTTTGAAATGTTCTTCCACTAAAGAGCCTTTACCTCTATATCACTCAAAAGTGACACTATTCAGAATACTCCCCAAACTTAGGGTGCATCAGACTTACCCCCTGTGTGACTATAATGATTCTAATTTTTTTTGTGTTCTCTCATTCCATGCATCTAGGGTTGGGCTGAATATAAATGGTTTCAGAAAGTAAAACCAATGATACTGAAGCARAACTTCAGAGAATTACTGACCTATCAGCCAAACAAACCTTTAGAGACAAATTTGGTGTTTTATAAAATATGGCTGCCATTAAAGCRGAAATTGTAATGCATCCTAAGAACCCAATGATACCCATTTATAAAATTATGAATGATATTGAGGAACAGAGCACATTGAGTTCTTTATTGATWAACTATGCTATCCCCAATCTCATTGCTATCATATGTGGTGTAGATTTATTTTTATAAAATCTGTCAATCATTTTGATGTCTGTAGATCAGCATTCCCATTAACAGTCTGTCTTAGTCATGTTCTATTGATATGACGAGACATCAAGACCATGGCAACTCTTAATAAGAAAAGCATTTAACTGAGGCTTGCTTATAGTTTCAAAAGTCCATTATCAGCATGGCAGGAAGCATGATATCATGCAGGCAGATATGGTGCTGGAATACTGGAGAGTTCTGCAAGCAGGTCTTGAACCTGCTTGAGAAAGCAGGAGGAAGGAGAACCGGGGCCTGGCATGAGCATTTGAAAACTCAAAGTTTAACCCCAGTGACATACTTTCTCCAACAAAGTCATACCTCCTAATCCCTGTCAAATAGTGCAATTATCTAATGGCCAAATATTCAAATGACTCTACAGGGGATCATTCTTATTCAAATCATTATGTTCCACATGCATGAACACATCCACAAGTACAGATGTCTAACAGTGGCTGTGTAGATGTGATACAGCCACATGCCTAGACAGGGAACTTACATGACTCATATWGCGCCGCTGCAACATTCCTTGTGACATTTGAAGACCAGATAACTGGTGGGTCTTAGAATTGCTGTGCTGTTCTCTCCTACCCTTCTGGCAAGTACTGCAGACAAAAAAGCACTAATGCAGAGTATAGCCAGCTGAGAGCTGAGAAACTGCCGCGAGCCTTACAGTCATTCAGAAAGGCTACCCCTAAAAGGTTTCACTATAGCTCCTGTGTTGTCTGTGGCTCCGGAGTCAGACAATCTCTATTCAAGTCCAAGGCCTAGATTGGTGTACCTTGCCAGCCACAGTTTTCGAGCCACACAAAACAGATAAAAGTAATATACTTAACCCTTACAGGCCTCTCCCTTTTTTTGTGCAAAGATGGTGAGAGTCAAAACCCATTTCTTTAGGAACTGGAAGAAGATTAAATGAATGAATAAGCAGAATTTCAGGACAATAACTGAAGTAGCATTGTCAATTTCCRAATTGAAATTTGCTCCTACCTTTTCTCTGTGGATTCTGCATCTGGAGGCTCGATGGGTTTGCACTCTGGGTTAATGCAACCAGGGTCTCAAGTTCAGTTTTCTTGAAAGCTTGTTAGTCTCGCTTTCTCTACACAGCCTGCTGTGTGTCCCTGACATCCAACTTTAATCACAAATGAACAAGATAAGAACTTGGCAATGGATCTGCATAAATTCACCACCGTACAAGTAAAGTGGTTCAACATCCAACCGTGGCAGAATGTGACCTCCTGGTACAAGGGAGGCCACAGTCCTGGGTCTTCCGACTCAGCCACAGACACACATTGAATTCCTGTGGGAAGTTCGAGAAGTAAATAGAACTAACTCATTAGAAGGGTAAAGAATGAGGGAACAGAATGTACGGTGGGAGCCACAGATCGCTGGGCTCCTGTGATTAAGAAAGTAAATAAGCCAGAGAGGAATAAAATATCTTTCAAGGAACACAATTTATATTTCACTATTTTCCAAAAGCCCTCCCCTATCTACCAATTTATTTCAATTCAACATATATTTAGCAAGTTTAGCTTTTAATTGAACCTCTCATCCATTTATTCATTTATTTATTTACTTGGAAATATTAATTAACCAATTGCCATGTTAAAAAAATCACTTTGCTAAATACTGTCAAGGGACACTGAAATGAATAATAGACATTCTTTGCCATCAAGGACTTCATTAATGTACTCAATCATTCCCCAAGCATCCATTATATAGCTCTGATGAGCAGTCACTGTGGAGAGCTCCGGGACACAGATAAAAGGCTGGGTCCTTGTCCTGGATCATGGTCTGATGGGATAAAGTTGACAAGTAAGCAAACCACAGCATTTAGTTTGTCAATTCCTATGATTGAACAAGGAAAAGCCACAATTTATCATACATTAACTAATAATCACTGAGCAAGTGCTTTACACTTATTTTACCAACTCTCATTAAGAACCATGGAGAACAGTTAATGTATAAGTCCCACTTGATATATGGTGAAAGTGAGACTGGGGAAAGCTAAATCTCATTCACCAAAACCTTGCAGCTAATGTGATAGAGCCAGGGCTCTAGTCCCAAACCTTGGAAGCCAGAGACCTTTCTGTAATGGTTGAGAATTCCCACCACCCTGTTCAGAAGAACAGAAGAGATTTGCAAACTGGTAGGACTAAGGAGGTGACAACACCATCTGGATCAGTGGAAAATATGAGATACTCCGGTGAAATGGAAGCAAATGGGCTCAGAGGAAGAAAAGATTATATCAATGTTAAAGGTCATGGAAAAAAGAAGGGGCAGTTTGGATACACTTTGGAGAATGAGCTGAATCTTGGAATTTGTGGTACAGAGGGAAGCGAAGAATGACTACAGGAGGAATAGTGTTGACAGAGGCATGGAATAGATGGACATGAAGGGACACCAGAAGCAATTAAGGGGACAGTCATTTGTAATATGAGGTAGAGACCATTAGAGATCACAGAGGCATATTACCAGAAACTGAATCTCTACTTTTGTGGCAAGTATGGAGTCATGATAGATTCTGAGCAGAGCAGTAGTAACATCAGGACTTTGCATCTGGGAAAGGAGGACATGTGGATTAGAGCAACTCTGAGATAAAGTAATGGCCGGCATTTTGTAGCCAAAATGAAAAAGATGCATGAAATTAGTGGTAGATGTGACTCTTAAAGAGACATTGCCTCCTAAGGCATAGTCACTCTGTGACTGCTCAAAGCAGTTGTTGAGGAAGAGGGGGTAGTTTAAGATGCCCTTTGGGTTCAGAGACAAGAGGACCAGGACAATGATTCTGCCACGAATTGAGCCAGTAGTTTCAGAGGATGGTCTTGTGTGGGGCACAGATGTAGAGAGGCAGGTAACTAGACAAGCAGGGAAAACAGAGACCAGAAAGGCAAGAGTAGCGGTGGGGTCTCGGGTTGAGAAGAGCAGATCCATATAAGAGGACATAGTCACAACACAATACAGTGACTAGTCACTCCATACTTCCATTTTGCAGACAAGCCCACTGGACCCCAGAAYGACTAAATTGCCTAAACTTTATGGAAACAAAAAGTGAGAAAAGATCATTTACTTGCTTTTTCACTCAACAAATACATATGCAGCAGCGACTATTGGCTCTGTGTGCGTATGAAACAGAAATAAGAAAAGGCAGGGGCAGGAGGGTACTGTTGCAGAGTTTAGTAAACCTTTCCAGTGGCCGAAGACGGTGCTTGAAAAGTCCATGGTGAATCAAGAAGAGCCTCGGGGAGAAAGTAAAGTCTAACCTCTGGGCTGGGGGACTACAGAACTTCCTTTCTTTAAATCCATACCCAGGCCAGCCACATAGGTTCCTGGATGATGTCACGCTGCCCACTGGCCAACATCAACTCTCACCTGTACCTTCTACCATGATAGCTGACAGTTCCCAGAGGGGTTCATGCTGTCCTTCTTCAGCACCTTCCAGGAGTGGAAAGATCCTGCCTGTCTGGCCTGCCTGGTATTTCTCACCACTGAGCTTCAGCTTAGAAGTCCTGGCTCCTGAACTCGAGTCAACCGCATCCTYCCTATCTCCTCTCTATGCACCTCACTGAACATTACACTTTAAGTCCCTGTGGTGTTTGTCTGTTTGCTCTAGTGATTCCACTATATTCTAATAGCAGGTACCTCTATGTCTAGCCACCATCTGTAGTAAAACTCAGTACACAGTCATAGCCCTTGGAGTGGCTGGGGAGAGAATATAGGAAGAAAAACTACAATTAATTATTTGAGTGATTATACATTAAGTGTGATATTAGAGCATTTTTTTTWAAAAAATTGAATATGGGGGTGGAACAAAAAGAAGACTTAGAGTGAATATAGATGGCTCATTTCTGTAGGATTTGCCTTAGCTCTAGGAGGTCCCAGGACAGAGAAGCAGGAAGAAAGCCACTCCAGACAGGGCTTGGGATATGCCAGACAGAGGGAACAGATGAAGGAAATAACGATTTGGGACTGATTGTAAGTATACTTTAGAGATGGCTTTTCACATAGTCTAGGTTGGTTGAAGGAGTGATGGGGTGAGAAAAGGGAAAACAGACCTGGTGGACATTAAGAAAGAATGTCCAAGTATGGAGTTTGGGGAGGGTAGAATGGAGCAAACGGAYTCTGGGGAGGCATTGCGGAATTCCAGGTTTTCAGAGTTGAAAGATGTGCTGTATTTGACGTTCATATACCCAGTAGAGTCCAGAATGTGAACTCACGTGGAAATAAGATCTGGGTGGGTGTGAGTGCCTGAGACATAGTCAGATTGGTGTAAAAGTGAGCCATCGTCCCGAACAAGAACTTGGCACTCTAAGGACATGGACATATGCAGGGAGACAGCCAGTCATGTAAAGGTGAAAGCAAAAACTAAAACAAAGAAGCCTCCTGAGGCCAAAGAGTGCCTGGGACCCTAGAAGTTGGAAGAGGCAGGCATGACCCTTCTGCCACCACCCTAACCTTGGGCTTTCAGCCTCCAAACAATATTTCTGTTGTTTCCTGCTATAGAGACCCTGAGAGCTCACATGCATAGTAAAGTGTTCTCACTGGAGAGATCCTTGGGCTGTTACAGCTACAAAGAAGGAAAGCATCTATGGGGAACAGGAGCACAGTATATTTTGCAGAGACGGAATAAGGAACCCAAATTTGATTGAATTGTAATAGAAAACTTCTATTTGTCTGTGTACAGTGTTGTGGAGAAATGCAAGACTGAGAGAAATCGTCTCAAGTAGTTACAGAGATTTAACACAGCGGGTGTTGCCACTCACCAAATATCCAGAATGTATAGTTTCAGGGTCTGGGGCCAGAGTTAGGAAGCAGAGCAGAAGGCTTGTGCGTCAAGCATGGGTAGTTAGATTTTTCTGGTAAAAAGTAGTGGGGAACTAGTACTTTTAAAATAGTGGCAGAAGGGAAGACAGCTGAAAAGTGGAGAGGGGGGCCACTGGGATACTCAAGGGTGTCTGAGRGAAGGAGCAGAGATGAAGGAAAAGGGCTCTTCCAGCTTTATTTTTGAGGATGTAGAATCTATGGGGACGGTGATGAATTACACCTGAGAATGGGGAAGAGCAAGGAGCCTGCCTAGGTAGTCAGCTTTCTTCTGGTGGGAGCGAGAGGGTGTAGTGGCTTGTTTACTCTTCTGGGAGATTCCAAGGAGCAACATGTTTGAATTAAGAGTTCAGGTTCTGCTATGTGGGGTTTGGATTGTTTTTAAGGTGGATAGCGATGAGCTAGTGAAATGCATACAATAAAGATCCAGACTTATACTGGTGGTAAATCAAAAGGGTCTTAAATTATTATCTTGAAAATAAATGGAATTAATTATTAATAATAATATAATATTATATGATTAACAACTCTGTAATTATGATTATAATACAAAAAAGGGATGACTGGAAAGGCCAGGCAAGTAGAACAATGGAACAGGAAAGAGGACTGAGCAAGCATCCAATGGCCAGCTAAGGACTTCGGCATTGGCCACGCCCTCAGGCTTAGTTGGTGGGACAAGCATGTAATAGTGTCTCTGAATTTCTTTAGACACAGAAGAGCCCTCTGTGCATTGTCTGGGACTTGTGATGAATTGACACCTGTAGAAAGGGGTAAGAAGAAGACAGACAGCAAGATTTCAAAAGYGTGGCTTTATTAATGACACTAATTCTCGAAGTAATGAGGCCCTGTGCAGGAAGGGTCAGAGGAAGCGGGATGAATCCTTCAATTAAGTGACTACTTCTTGGCAGGCCTTGAGTCAAGCAGTAGATTTCTAATTTCAGCATGTATTCAGATCACCCGAAACGGTGATTAAAATGTAAATCCGGGCCTCCCACCTCAGAGCTTCTGAGTCAGTAGGTCTGAATTGGTCTGAAGAACTTGCATTTCTAGAAAGTTTGAGGAGCTGCTGATCCTACTGGTATGGAAAGATATTTTGAGGATCATAGTAATAGTAGTTTTAACAACAAATCACTGGCTACCTGAACTACCCGGGATCTTGGGATACCTTGGAACGTCTAGCTTGGTCTGCCTAGARGAGGCATAGACATGGGCTTATTTTCATTTCCCCAAGAATTTAAGGCGAGTTTGAGAATAGTCAGTTGATTTCAAGCATGGAACCAAGTACACAAGGAGAGGTGGATCCTGGGCTTTGAGGAATTCATGGCTCATGGGGTAAATATATGCCCATAGTTACGCAACATGGACATATGTATTGGGGGTGGGTGCAGTGTTGGAGTGAGGGGGAGAAAATGGAAAGAGATGGAAATCCAGAGACTGCTGAGGGGGGATTCCCAGAGGAGACTCCACTAGAAAACAGGATTGGCTTACCCTGGGTCTCCAATGGGGAGGAAGACAGTACTGATAATGCTCAGGTGAGCAGCTTCTACTGATAAAATGGGGGAGGGCATCTCCCTCAAGGGAAGAGCTTCAAAATGAGTAACGTGGTTAGGTCAGTTAAGGTATAAGGATCAATAGGACAGGTGTATTAGGGTCTCGGAAGACTAGAGCCTGGGGTACTGTGGCAGGGCAGCCTGGCAGGAGACTGGGCAGTGAAGAGCATGCATGCCAAACTCTGGATTCAGCTCACCCACCAGGGAGTCCTGGAGAGCCTCAGGAATCCCTGCTTTATTCCCACCATTCTCACTGGATTCCCTTCTCTGTCTCCCATGGAGATTTCCTCCTAAGAATCACAGTTGCTAACATCTTGTTATTTTTCATGTAAAAGACAGCTAAGAAAAAAAGAATTCCATGCCTGGTTCTTGTTGGACTTGCAGCAGATTTCAATCCCTTTTACTTATTTATGGGCCTATTTTCCCAAACGCTCCCTTTCCCCTGGTATATTTGTAAACACATTTTTATTCTACTTAATCCTTTTGGCAGCATTAACTCGTTCTGCACCCACCGCCCTTATCTTTCCTTTGAAGAATGCTCACAGACATAGTTAAAGCTCTCACACACTTTCTTGTTCTCTTCTACAATTTTGCCTATTTGGGGGTTTGAGGATGTTTCTTCGTAGATACCTTTTTTTTTTCTTTTTTCTGAAGGCAACATGCTCATCAGCTCAAATTTTGTTTTCTGCTCTTCACAGCATAGTGTCCCTGTGCGGTGAACAGCTTCTCTCTGTCCCTCTGTCCCTCTGTCTCTCTGTCCCTCTGTCCCTCTGTCTCTCTGTCTCTGTCTCTGTCTCTCTCTGTGTCTCTGTCTCCGTCTCCGTCTCTGTCTCTCTCTCTCTCTCTCTCTCTCTCTCTCTCTCTCTGAAACCTAGAAAGTATTTGCTCTGACCTTGGACTTGGGCACAGTGGTGGGCAGCTTCGGGCCTCTGGACTAACAAAAGGTTTCAGATCCCCGTGGCTGTCCCTCACGCAGCTCCCACCAGTCTCAATTTCACTCACAGAAATGGCAGCTGCAGGGACTGCCAGCATTGGATTGTGCTGCTGTAGAATGTTCTGGCTGGAGCCTAATCCATTCTGTCAAGCTGACTGACTGTGAGCAGAGACTTCAGGAAGTCCAGCAATTGTAGGAGCCCAGCCAGAGGCAAGACAGAGAAAGAGACAGCAGCAGAGCCTGTCCTAACTCGAGCATCCTCTGACACAGGGACTCATTCTCCCTCCACACCGCTGGTGCAGTAGCCAGGAACAAAAAGCGGAGGCTCTAATTGTTCAGAACAGACAGTAACAAGAATGGAACCATTCGAAAGTGCTAGTCTGCAGTGTTTGGCTTTTGAATTTTTTTCTTACTCTCCAATTTAAGTGATGGGGGATGGTCCGTATTACTCTGGGGTTGAGATGAAGAAACTTTGCCTCTATTTGAATGACAGGAAAGAAAAATCATTGCTTTATAAGGTGGCAAGGGTGAAAATTTTCACACTGAAAGATTTCAGAGACTGRACTCTTTGGGGGAATATTGAGATGGTGATGGTCTCAAAGGACAGGCTGGGATTTTTTGTGAGATCATAAAATGCTCAGACTCCTGGCAGGCATATCTAACCCACAGCCAGTGGGCTGCATGGCTAAGGCCGGCTACAGATACAACCTGACACAAAATCAGAAACTTACTTAAAACATTGCAAGACTTTTCATGATCTTCTCTGTAACCTGAATGTGTGGTTCTCAAGTGTGAACTTTATAGATGACAATGTCGTGCCACACTGTCACCAGGTTGGACAWATCTCATATTTCTTAAGACAAAGCCACCGCCATGTGCAATTATTGTGAGTTTCGTTCCCAGGTGCCAATGGATGGGACACTTATTGCCTCCCAGTGCAAAGCATTCTATTTTGAGATGACATTACGGGTCTGAGCATTCTTTCTTTTCTTTTCTTTGAGACAGTGCTGGGATTACAAGTGTGCGTCACTACTCCTGGCGTGCTTTAAAACTTTTCAACTGAAATGTTTCATTCTCGTGTGCTTCAGCCTTCCTTTCTGGGGAAAAGCAGAGAGTGAAAGCCTCATTTTCTCAATACATTTGTTTAAATATGTTCCTTTTACTTCTTTAGTCCGCAAAAAATCTCCGAGTGCTTTCCTGTAACTAACCAACCTCTGGTAACTTGTGCCCATGCCTTACCTCCCCAGATTCTCACTGACTCCCTAGACTTACATGATGTCTATGATCGATCAGACTGGCACCTCCTCTGTGAGATTCATACAAGAGTCCGTGTCACCTCCTTTTCCCTTTCCTGGACACATAGCTCCTACTGAGCTTGTGTAACATGATCTTAGCTGAAATTAGGTGAGGCTCACAATGGTAACTGTGGACTGAATACTACCAAGCCATCTCTGTACTTGCCATTGGCAAGAAGGGTGGTGGTGCTTAGTTTACTAGTTTCCTGCTTCTCAGGGAACTCAAATCAATGACTAGTCAAGGGGAGGCAAAGGCCTAATGTGTGGCTCCATWTGAAACAATACTAAAGACCCATCCCCAGCTCCAAGCTTCCCCAGGGTGACAGTAATGGCCTCTTCTSTTTCTGCACATTTGAGCATCGTTCAGTGCCCAGTCTGTGCCTCCTGCTCTTTGYAGAGCATGCTCCTGAACTCTTCACACTAACTACCCCATGCAAGTCTGTCCCTGATGGCTTGCTCACCATCTTTACCCACAGCTCTCTCATCCATCCTCACTCCCTGCTTCTACGCAATGTGAAAAAACAACTTGCTGCCTCTTGTAAGCATTCATCTCCTTCAAACCCAGTGAACTTTTTCTGCAAACACCTGTCCATCCTAGGGGAGACTTGCCTGTTCTGATTATATCAAAAGAACTCTTTCATCTTCCCTTCTCTCAGGCCAAACAAGATCTAGATAGCATGCACAGTCTATTCCAGGGCAAGAAAATGCCAGGGATGGGCAGCTCAGTCTCCACTTACCTGCACCAACTCAGCGTGCATCTCCACTCTCTTTGCACTTTTCCCACTGCTGGTCCACCCCMCTTGGTACTGCTACAACCTGACTCCCACTACCCACTCACAGCTCTGTTGTGTGCCTCTCCCCACAATCATCCTAATTTCCCATGGTCCTCAAGGTCACTGCAGCTCAGTGTTCCTCCTCTCTGTCTCCTGCTCTTGTCTGTCACGGTGCCCTTTAAGAAGTCAGGGTGATCAAACAAGGACTCAGGGCTAAAATGAGTGCCTCCAAAGGCCTGAACAATTGGACTGTGTTTTCATTTCCCCCTTCTGTGGCTTGTTGCTACAAAGGGGGTGCCTTGGTGCCTCAGACACTAGCCCAAAGCCAAAGCAACACCGACTGCCTATGTCTAGAGCTGAATCGGTTCTACTCGGACCTCTATTCTGTCCTCCCTGCTCCATTAGCCCTACTCAATCCACACAGTGGAAAGCCCTACTCTCCACTAAACAGACAAATTTACTTTCAAATGAGAATCTCCAGTCCTAGCTATTTTCTTGTTACACTCTCTTCTGTCTAGGTTATTTTGTGAATGGAAGAAATGTGGCATTTTCTTGTTGCAGGGTTGACCAAGCACCTCAACTCTTCACACAGACACCCAGATAAATTCAGAGAAGGCAGAATGACAAGTCTGTTGAGGTCAGCGCCCCTGATGCTGACTCTCAAACTCATTTTCTTGCTCCTCAAAAAAGTGTCTCTCTTTATGGATGTCTTCCAGGTTTTCTACATTCATTTTCTATTTAATTCTCTTCACAGCACATGCACCTGCTAGGCACAAACTTACTGGGAAGAAGCTAGAACTAGCGTTGAGTCCAGATAAAAGATTGAGCTGGTTCTGCACCAGATAAGAGTTCTGATCAGTCCATGGTAGAGAAGGGCATTAGAAGTGACTACTTTAAATATTGGTAAAACCATAAACAACAAAAAGCAGCCATTTTGGCAACCCAAGCTATATTACACCTAAGAGCGAACACCTGAAAAGATGTCTAGCTCTCTATAGTTCGAATAAAACAAAAATGTCTGAAATGGGGGAAGTAGGTTGTCACAGTGTTTCATTTTCTGCAGTGTCATAGTCATTGTGCCACAAAAGCACATCAAATCTCTTTTCTGATCCCTCAGTAGAGGGTCATGGTCACATATGTGGGATAGGAAGCCAGACTGAGGTCAGAGCATAGACTTGACTCATTGGCTACCCGACCTTGAGAAAATCTTACCTCCYTTTCTCATTTTGTTCTGTGTACAATAATAATCATCTGGACGTTATTGGAAGGTATTGGTGGGACAGTATCTACCTCATAGGATTATGGACAARATGGAAGAGGTTAATGCATATAATGTGAGCCACAATGTCAGGCCCAGAGGCAGCACGGTGACTATGTTTGCTGTTATCATCAAGTCTGCTGTTCTTGTGGAACAGACTCCTACATTAACTCCTGTACTGTTGTTCTTACAACAATTATTGCTGAAGGCTGAAGCTTTTGACTGTCACAGCTTGGAGTTGGTTACTACATATATGTAGTGGAGGAATGTCAGGGGCATTGGAATGCATTCTACRAATGACAAGTTAGCCCTATAACAGGTGTCAATACCTCTGAGACCAAGAGGTCCTGATATAATTTAGAGGTGGTCAAGCTTTTTCTGTTACAAGATCCATGAAATAGGTTTAGCTTTGTAGCTTCTGTAATACCTGCTGCAACCACATGATTTTGACACTATAGCCCACAGATAATATCTAAATCAGTGTGTTAACAGTGAAGCCTTATTTATAAAAAGAGATGATAGGTCTGATTCGACCTGAGGCCAGTAGTTAGCCATTACTTATCTAAAGTCATTCCTGTGACACCATCGTCACCCATCTTACACAGAGCTCTTCATAGCTTYCCATTTGCTACTGGGTACCACCCATGCTGATTGGAATTCAAATGGCTYCTTCCCTTTTCTCTCCTTGACTTCACGCCTTTCCTTTGAGAACCCATAGCATGAGTGTACCATCTTCCCTGAAGAAGCTGTGCACATTCTGCTGCCTACTACTGGTCCTCTGCCCTACTCCCCAAAARGGATCCTCTTGCTTCCTCATTCCTTCCTTTCTTCTGGGGGTGGACCCAATGACAGTGAGAATAACTAGAAATGAATCCAGAGTGTCTGGAGATACTGGAGCATCCTCCGGGTCCAACAACTTTGCAAAGCAAAGAAGCGCATAGCTTTAAGAGGCAATTCCAATATGAATGAGTTGGATCTGGCAATTCATAGTAGGCATGTGAGTGAGGAAGTGGATAGGGCAACTGTGGAGGAATATGGAGACTTGTCCCCAACTTTTTCTTCTGGAAGAATGCAGGGTAGATGATGCTATTTATATGGGCCAAGATGATGGGAGTTAGAGCAGATAGCCACGTGGGAGTAGACTTCGTGTTCCACTTTGGACAGGTTAATTTTAGACACTTACAGCAAATCCATGAACAGAGATCCAGAGGCAGTTAGAGATGGTGGCATAAAAATAAGAATAGGAGTGAGGATTGGAGGTAACATTTTGGAAACAAGCATATGGGCTAGAGTCAGGAACTGGGATGGGGGAGAGCTACTGGGGAAAATAACGTAATCTGGCAACAAAAGGGAACCAATGACCCTGCAAAAAGTCCAGAGAGAGAGGAGATACAGACAGTGTCTGAAAACATGTGCTTTTCAGATGTTCAAATGAGTAGACTGGTGTCACTGTGGGAATAGAAGGAGGTCAAGGGACATATTCAAATGAACAGAAGTGTGGGAAAAACACAATGTAGCACTAGATACAGTAACAAAGAAACTTCCAAGCGAATTTCTCACTCCTTCAAAGAAACTTGGTTCTGGGCCTAAACCCATACTCTAACCAACCTAAATATGCTTTTAAGTATCCAACTGATGTTAATTCTAGTTTTGGATTCTAAGCTCAGAGATGGTATTTATTCCTGGATGGAACTGAAGAGCTATTTGTTGCTCCCTATTCTTAAAAAACAATGTATTTTGATTTAAGGAT
>BDUI01003612.1:64199-76945 GCA_002335545.1 Apodemus speciosus
CCACGGAGTTCAGAACACGTCTCTGCTATGTGACCTTAGTAAAGAAGCCTCATTAGGGACAGCACAGGATCAGTTGAAGTAGGAGAGAACTCGACCCTAGCTGATGGCCCTCACAGTCAGTAGTAGTGAGCTGAGTGTAGACTTTACCCAGTTTGACTGGGTCAGGTTTACRAAAGGCCACAAGGGGGCATTTTCCCCTCTGCCTCCCTAACTGAGTTTAAAACTCTGGGAGGCAAAACTGTTTAAACCCAATAGTGCAGTCCCATTACRTTCCCAGAGGGTGCTGAATGGGCATGCTCCACAGTGAAAACCCGGCTTCTGGGGGGTTGGGTCTCACYGGAGGAGCTTGCCCTTGTCCTATGSGTGAGCAAATGATGCTGTTACACCAAAATGCTCTCAGCCCAGACAGCACCAGAGAGAATGGTAAAGCCAAGGTTTGCTTTGCTCATMTAGAAGGCTTAATTCTCTGCTGCTTTTGGATGAAGTGGTGGAAAGCAGAGGGAACTTTCCCTGGAGGCAGGATGCATGTGGGAGGGTGAGAAAGCAAGACAACAAAACGTAGAGTTCTCTTGGAAATTTCTTACTTATGTTAATATTTATTATGGATAGCAATATAAGTCCCACCATGGAGAACATTGTGGTATTGTTTCATTTAAAATATTTGTCTCCTCATAATATATCTATGAGCCTGCCCCAGTGACTATCTACTTTGCAGAAGAGGAAAATAAGTCTCAAAGAGATGGCCCTAATTGTGACAGCTCACGCTTACAAAGTGRCCATTATGTATCAGGGACCTGTTCTCAGAGTTCTACATTGATTGTTCACACCATTGAATAGCAATCAAGGCAGCACCAAGCAGCTGTCTTGAGAGGCTGCAGAGTATGGCYAGAACAGAGCAGCTATAAAGGTTAGAGCTCTGGGAACTGCTGRTCTCAGGWAACACTGAGATGAGGATGGGGCCCAGAACACCCATCCATCAGGGTTTCAGGTCTCCCAAGGGKCTGTGGAGAGACTTGGAAGAAGGAAGAGATGCAGAGGTTGCTGGTAGCCTCGGGTTCTTGCAAGTTGTAGAGATGCTATTCACACTAGTATCTTTACAGCATATGTTAATCCTGAGCTTCACCAGAGAAAAACCAGTTCCACCATTTTGAAGCAAGCTTTGTTAAATATTAAATACTAACCAAGAGATGRACTTTGGTCAGGACCATTCTGTAGAATTTCCCAGCTGAATGGCTCTGAGACAGATACTGTGGGAGCTTATGGAGGCAAAGCTATAGGCTGTGGTACTTTCCCAAGAGGTTTTGTTATTTTTTTAAGAACTGCACCTCCCAGCATTCCAGGAAGTTATCTGGTCCTTGGGCAAGATAATGCTTACAGATTAATTTTGGGTGTTATGCATGGAGTCCRTTTCTCACACTGAAGGATCAACCCATCCCAGTTATAGTATCAAACCCAACAACAGAACATCCTCCGGCACTAAAATGCTACATACTGGGAACTATACCTGTCCTGTTTCTCAAACCCAGCCTCCTATCTGATCTTCATTGTCATCGGATGGCTTCTCCAGTGATACAATTCCATTTGGTCCAACTCTTTCCCCGTTTGCTAACAAGACACACTTTCTTACCACCAGCCCTTTAAATAAAAGGTGTTTTGTTTTGTTGTTGATGTTTAAGTTTTCACCTCCATTCTCTCATCCTATATTAAAACTCAGGCAGTACCCGTCTTACCCTCACAGACACGCCCCCRGCTCTCAGCTAGCATCCGCACTGCCTCCAAGCGGAAGAGACCTCCACATAGCATAACTAACTAGCTAACTAGGAAGAACCAAGACCTTTGCAGCCACAACCATATTCTTCCTGGTCCTTTGGCTTTCTTTCCTGGACAATCCACAAACATGCAGACTTCACTGAAGGAAACAATGTTTCAGTTTTCTCACTAGACCATCCCTTCCATTCCAGTGACTTTGCACAGATTATCTCCTCCTCCACAGAAGGCCATTTTGTCACCTTGTCATCCTGGTCAACACCTACGCTCCATCAACAGCTTCCTGAAAACACTTCCCTGAAACCTTCAAGAACAGATTCTCACTCTTCCTTGTTCTTCTAGCCCTCGGTGCACCCSGCTGTTACAGCTCTTATCGCGCGATGTCATCACTGTTTGCAGGCAGGCACTTGCCACTGGCCTCCTGTGATTGCAATAACTTGCAACTGATATTTTTGTCCCTTTCCTCTATGTGCACTGTCAACCCACACTCTARCATCCTCGCCTGCCTTCCCATTTTCCAGTGGTTTGCTATGTGTTTACAGAAGCCAGTGCAATTSTAACAGCGCAGCAGGCTTTTGCTTTGGTAGTTAGCTTATTCTCTGCCTTCATCCCTGTCTTCCCTATGTTTGTTTATATCCTGGCTAGAGCTATAGGCTCCCTCACTTCCTCGACAACCAGATTGCTTAGAGTCCTCAGCGTTTTTTATGTGCTACATTCCTCTACTGAAATGTTCTCACCTAAGTATTCTTTTTCCAGACATTCTATACATTGCCTATGTTTCAGWGCTAACTCTTCTTTATTGCCTCCTATTGCTGCCATGTAGAATTAAGTGTTATCGCTTCTGAGTGCTTGTTTTGTTTATTTACATTATTAAATAAAGCCCGATCATTGTGCCAGGTTTTCATGTTTCTACTACCTATCATCGAGGCTGACCCATAGGAGCTAGGTTATAAGATGSTTTGGTTGGTCTGATTGATGTATCCAGTCCAATTAAGCGGACACTCACACACATACATTATAGGCAAAATCCTTTAGTGGGCCCTTCGAAAAAATAATTATAGGAATGCTCCACCCCTAAGCCACTTATAGTTTAGTTAATAGCAGTAGACAGTTGATGCATTACAGGGACTTGGAAGTTAGGAAAACAAATCATGTTATGCTGTAAAGTAACTAACTCTAACCCATCACCAGGGGTTTTCTCAAATAAGACTTTATTAAAACAAGACACAACCTGCTTTGATACAGCCTAGATTGTGTATTTGTTCTATAAAGTATTTTGAGCATCAAGAGCGAGAAGGGAGAGAAGGTTATCCACATTCTAATGTCAGGAAAAATGAGACTCTACAGTTAGGCAATTAAGAGACCCACTAGCTCATCAGGAAAAAAAATGGCAAGAAAAACTCAAGGTCTACAGACTGAGAAGCTTACAGACACTGGAATACAGAATAAAATATCTTCCTTCTTGGAGTTTGTGGGAAGAATAAATTCTGTATGAAGAGAATTTGAATGGAGGTAGGACCCAGCCAACCTGTGTGAGTTCTGAAAGCCACTGGTTAGGCATTGTTTGGCAATGTTACTGGGTTATATCCACACAAAGGTGACACAGTTGATGCCATTCATATATCCTCCACAAYGTCTCSAGGAGAGTCTGTTTAGTATATTCTAACACAGGGCTCTGTAAAAACTATAGACGGCTATTGGGAAGATCCAGCAGTGGCAATGAGGATTTCATAGTACTTTAACAGTTGCCAAAATAAATAAAGGATGTAATCCTCATCAAAGCCTTCTGAATATGTTATCGAGAAGTCATTCAATATGTGAGAATGGATGCTCAGGGGGTCTACACAGGCAGGAAATGCTGGAGCTCACCGGTGTTCGCCTGCAGAACACTGTCAGAGGTAATGGCAACACCACGGARGTCAGGCATAGTGTCACCTACAGTAGCAGGGGTCACAGCTGAAGTCTATGATTTACCAAGGATGAGCCTGCAGCAATATATAGATGCTGCAAAGGACAGGTATGTCGGTGTGGAGAACAAATTAGCTTAAACTGTGCCAGGAGAAATGAAGGGTCCGGAAGCTTAGGTCTCAAGATTCTACYGAGTAAAGACTCAAAGGCCAAAGAAAATCATGTTATTCTCAACTCCTAGAAGATTCCTTACTGCCCTCCTATCCTAGCCTATCTCAATCTTAAGGCTAATACTGCTGAATTGAAGAYGAGAACCATGTATTATTCAYTTATTAAACCCCATCCACTTTGTCTGAATAGTAAAACATGACTGTAAGTCTTCCAGAAGAAATTGAGAGTCTTCTGACCAAGAAACAGCCTTTCAAACAATGTGGAAACTTGTTTGAGAGTGCTATTATCTGGGAGAGATGATTCTCACTCTCACGGAACCCTAGGCTCTCCATTCTTCCTGGGAGGAAGCACCAGCTGGGATCCAAGCATTCTTCCTGCTGAAGTTGGCTCCAGTCCACAGAGCCCTCTGTGGCCCCTGCCTTTCCCACCTACATCCCTCTTACACACCTTCCCACCAGCCCTACCTCGACTGCGCCTCCGGCTCCGAGAGGGGTCTGTGTAAAAGGTCAGCTGTGGGTCATTTTCTGCCTCTGTGCTGGAGTCCCCTTCAGGGTTCAAGAAGGCGGAACCAGCTGAAATGAATAGAGAATCAGAGTAAATATTGTCACTTTGCATGATGCAGAATCACAGGATGACTAATTGGGAAGTCAATAAAAATGAGAGTGGCTAACAGACAGTCTGGGAGAGGTAGCTGGGGGTTGGGACTTCTTGATACCCAGGCTTGTTGAAGAAGCAGATACTTATGAAAGTATCTGATAGCACTCAGAGAGAACATGGCTCTGTAATTAGGGATTTGTCTGGCATCTACTTTTCAGAGAGGGCTTCCAGAGGTGGGAGGAGGTAGAGAAAAGGAAAGGAAAATGTTCCATTCTGATTGGTAGAAGACCAGAATTACATCAGACCAGAAAAGGCATTGTACTTCTGAGTTTTTCCTGATTCAAGAATATATACAAAAAGAATAAAAAAATGTAGATGGGCATATGTGCAGGGGACATGTCCTATAAGCCCTCTAAAATAGAGAAAACTTTTTCTATTATTTGATGTATACACCCTCTGTCCTTTTCTGATACTGAAGCAAGTAAGGGGTTTTAATCTCCCTTTAAAATGGAATTGAGCCATACCTTGATTATAATCTCATTTTCCTCATTGAATAGGTGGGCAACTTTCCATATTAACAAATAAAGACCTATATGATCATTTTAAATGACTGCGTGGTAAATCACTGGACATTAGGCAGATGTGCCAGATAGCCTACCAGTTCCCTATTGGAGGGCATCTACACCATTTCCAATTTTTTAGCTTGTTTAAATGCGATAAGCAGCCATTTACACACATCTTTGCACAGTTGTTCAATTAGTTCCTAGAAAATACTCATGTCCATGACAGTACTTAACCAAGAGGTTTCTAGTCTTAAATTTTTGGCCGAGTAGCATCTCTCTAGCCTCCTGAAGGTTGTGCCAGACATATCCATTTGTAGCTATGTGTCACAGTGCATGTAGTCACTTTAATGGCCCCGCCTCTACCCACATTCTGGAACTCATCTGCACAACTTAGAACTAGACGTGGGTACCTCTTGCTTTATTGTTGATCCTCTTTCTCTGGCTGCTGGAGGTATGGGAGAGCAGAGTGGCTTGCTGGTGGTTGGAATCCACGGGGCTTGTGGCTATGATATTATCTTTATATTTGTTCATCAGGGAMAGCTTGGCATTGTCACTTCCTATATAAGGGAAAGTCAGGGGGAATAAACAAGAGAAAGGGCAAAAAATGAAAGGAAGAGAGAAAATCTGCTTGAGCTGAGTAAGATGGGTCCCAATTATTGAAATGAGGAACATAGAAAAAGAGGCTAGTGGAAAYGGAAGACATTCCATTTTGCTTTCTAGGGGCTATAGAGTTACAGGAGGAGTGAAGTAAGAGGATTACCATTGAAAATCCAATTTAGCTAATTCTGTATTGATAATGTCACTGCTTGCCAGCCTTTGGCTAAACACAGAATGCAGGGTTTTTCCTTCTGGACAGCACTGGGTTTTAGCAGAAATAGACTCTATGTGCATTCAGACAGAATATGGCCTGTCTTTCATCACAGACCACCCCATTCCCTGCTGACTGAACTCTAGCTACTGCATGCATTTGTGTGATCTGTCTGTTCCCTAAAGAACTTTGGGATTGAACCCCTAAGTACCATATGTTCATTCCATGTCGTTGGCACTATGGCAAGTGCTATGTGGAATATGATACRGTAGGAGAATCCTCCTTCCTTCCCTCAGATTTTAAAATTCTCAGACATTAAATTGTATTAGGAAATGATTATTGATACAGGCCATTTTCCAGATGCTACATAGAATTTCCATTTCCTGCTATGTGATTTCACCTTTTTCAGCCTCACCGAAACTCTGTGCATCTTTAGCAGCATGCAGTATTGACTGTGTCTTCCTCAAAGAAAGTACCAGGCAGTACCTTGAGGACCACCGTTGAGATGCTGTCTTTTAAGACGTACTTATTCATAGCAGTTTGAAAGAGAGAGAGGTGGGCTGTCTTAAAAGAACAGATCTTCCCTCTCTGCATGTTTTTTGACCCTGATTTTGTTCTGCTGGGTTAGGGCCAAGGCTGTCCTAGTCACTCTCTTGATAGATATAGCTAGCATCTATGATCTGATGCTTTGATTGTACTCTTTCATTTTATTTGGRAAAAAAATGCATCCTGTGTAGAGACCACAGAAGCAGAGACTAGATAATGCAATTAGAAGACCCAAGGCCCACATCGTAGGAGGCAGAGAGAAAACCAAACCAAAACCAAACAAAACAAGAACAACCCAAAGGAAAAGCAGATAGCTGAGGACCCTCCATGTTACTAAAGAATGAAGTTGCCTACACGAAAATATGGTATGCAAACAAGTCAAGCCAGGTCAGTTTCCCATGCTGCCTCTTTACTGGGGTAAAGAAGAGGCTTTTTACAGGGCTGCACGAAGAGGCTCTAACACACTTCAGCTGCATGTAAAGGTATCTCTTTGCTACCAAGCTGGGTGGAATTAGAAGTGGAAGTGGAAGTAGAACCAACTTACATTATGCTCCTTCTTTTATGAATCAGAAACCCAGCACAGTTATCTATGGAAATAGGTCGCTTTTACATTTTTTGATCTGAAAATTTCATAAATGTATATATACAATGTATTTTGATCAGTTACACCCATTTTTATGCCTCCTATATCCTCCCACACACTTCCCCATCCCACCTTTATGACCTTTTAATAAAGTTTTCTTCAGTATCCCAATGGTGCTGCTTGTATGTGTATGGCTGTAGGGCTGTCCTTTGGACTTACCAGGAGTCGCACTCATAAAGACAACTGGCTTTCTCCCARGAACCACTAAGTGCTAATAGCAACTCAGTTGGGGTGGAGCCCATGAAACAGGTTATTGCTCATCCCTTCTTCCATTCCTACCTGGTGTGAGGTCCATTCCAGATTTCTCATTGCAGCCCTGTAGGGAGTCCAAAGTGCGTGTGACCTGACTGGCAAAGTCCTCCCCTCCATTCATGCACTCCCTCTGCAGGTGGTGACGCAGGTCTGTGATGTCATACTCATAGCCATCTAGGATGGGTGTCTCCCGGATGCTCAGAGTCCCACTGGAATTGTGGCCCTGCACACGGGCATTGCGCAAGCTTTCCCGCCCGTGGCCTCCAATCAGCACAGACGGGATGTAGTGGATCTCATTGGCTGCCTCTGCACTGGCACTCTTCTGGGGCTGGGGGACCCGGCGACGTTTGCACCAGCGCCTGCGAGTGTACAGGATCATCACCAGGCACAAGATGGATAGCAACAGAGCGATCATGCCACCCTGGAAGGACAGGACATCAGATGTTTGCACAAAGAAAGGTAAGCTCTCCCCACAGTGTCATTGATCCATCTGCTAACTCCACTAATCACTCATTCATTAATTCATGCATTCAAATATACTGAGCACTTATAGGAAGCATCACTCAGCAACTAAGGGACTCTGCAGGCACTGGTGCTTAAAAATGAGAAAAATGAGAAGATGTGGTTAGTGCATTGTTTCCAGGAATCCAGTTGCTGCTGGCTTAGCAGATAGAAGGTGGGGAGGATTGAGATTTGGGGTTTTCATTTGCAGGAGCCAGAGAAAGGGTTTGTTTCTTAAGGCGAACATGCTACACATAAAGCTGCTTTGGGGCTTTCTTTTTAGCAGCTAGCATGGGGTGGCATCGAGTTTCATCTCATAGCTAAACAATCAATCTTAGATGGATTCTAACACTGGATCCACAAATCAATGAGTCCTAACAGTTCCAAAACTCAGGTTTCTTGTCTGTACAACGAAGAAGTCGCCAGTTAACTGCTTATGGGGGTTGCTAAATATCAGGATAAGTAATGTTGGAAAGTGCCCAGGACAATACATCACACACCATCAAGGATCTGCTCAGTTGTCTCCATCAAAATAACTGGCCCAGCAGGGAAAACCATCAACCCATTTACATCCATCAGTGTTGAATAGCAACTGTGTGAAGAAATCCCACTGTTTGTGCATGCCTTGGGTGGCTGGGACACTGTTTAGTTTTTTTTTCCATGGAGGAGAGGACTGATGCCATAACTGAGTCAGTTTCCTGATGAACCCTCAACAACCCAGAGGCCACCACCTCAGAGGCCAGTTCTTACAGTCAGGACAGCATCAGCTGTCTGCTGTAGAGAAGAATACAGTGTTCCGTGAGGCTGAACAACTGGCCCTGACAAGCCCAAGCTGGTGTTTGCAGAGGTGAAGACAGCCTCCTGTGTTCTTTCCTTTACAGCACTCCAGAGGCATAAACCTTCTGGTGTGCAGTCAAGCTCACCACTTTATCTTGGCCAATATCCCTTTAAATCTATTTCACTAGGTCAAGGTGTGCCAAATGGTTCTCCTCCTACCCTTGGCTCTAGCCACTGCCAACCTACTGCATATTATAGAGTTAAAAGTCCCCGTCGTTTCTCATGGAGTCCAACCTGGGAAGATGGATTAAGAATATTCCCACAAACAAATGCAAAGATTTCTATCCTTTTTTTCCCCCAGTGTCACAATGATTATGTTCTGGATTTATAAATACAGTCTCCCAGTAAATCTTCCTGGCTCTCCCTACATTTGCCACCATCTTTGTGAGAAAAGGACATATGCAAACAAGCACACATGCACCCATACTACCATGCTCAAACAGGCTACACAAGGAGGCAGAGAGTCAGTTGCTCAGTGACATATCAAGCCATAAGGCAAGTTGGAAACTTAACTTTCTGCTTTTCAAGTCTTCCTTACTTTATTTTGAGGTTGCATTCTTCTGATGGAACTTCTCAGGCAGGTACAGAGAGAGTAAACCCATTCTGATTGCATAGGGTAGAAGTATAAAACCAAGTATTCTAGGTCATCTCAACTGCTACCTCCCCTGCAGTCCATATTGAGGAATCTCAGACAAACCCTGCCTACAGGACACCGCAGTCGACTGTATAGAACCAAGCCCTGAGCTAACCCATGGACAGTAAGCATCTGTGTACGACCTAATAGCTTTCAGCAGAGCCGTCAATCATCTTCATGGCAGAGTAGATGGGCTATCCTTTCTCTCACCCCAAACTAAAGCTGCCGCAATAGGTAATTAAGCCACACAGAAGAAATAACTTCCCGACTGAGAGAAGTTGTCAGACATTGAATTAGGCCACTGAAAACCAGAGGTAATTTTATTCCCCAAAGAGCTGTAAGAGCGACATAAACATCAATCCCGGAGGAATGGTTCGAACACCATCTTTCCAGCTCACACAGGGTTCCTTAGGAGCCCCTCCACCCTTCCTTACTAATTCTGCATACAGATGGTCACAACAGGGTTACAGTGAAATCCAGCTCATAGATTCATTGCCCATATCGCTCAATAATAAAACAATACCAGCTGTTCATAAATGGGTGCTTTTACTATGTATTAGACAGTTGTTCACAATGCTTAAAGTTTTAACTCTAAGAGTATCCCCACTGTTGTTTCAAAAAAAGAATAAGGCATGGAAGTTAAATAATTTGTCCAATGTCATGCAATGTGCAAAATTAGAAGGACTGTAGTGGAGCCCTATGTTCTTTGTATGGAGGGGGCAGGGTGTGTTTATGGGGCAAACAAGTGCAGAGGCTAGAAGTCAGTGTTGGGTATCTTCCGTTATTGGTAGTCATCTTATTTTTGAAACAGGGTCTGTCTCTGGACTGTTTGGCCAGCTAAGCCCCAGGATCCTCCTGTCTCTGCTCTGCTCTGTGCTGAGTCCAGCTACAGAATCTCACCACAGTGAGCCACAGTGCCTGAATATCATGTGGGTGCTGGTGATAAACTCGGGTATTCATGCTTGCACAGCATACACTGTATCTACTGAGCCATCTCCATAGAGTGCATCTCCCCCAGACTGCAGCCCCAGAGCCTATAGACCATTAGGCTTCAGTCACCATGATGAGCGTTGCCCATAGAAACGGAAGTTCCCTCCTGGCTCTTCACACATTGGAAGGATAAAATGGGTACATGAGGATGCCTGTACGTAGATCCATCCTAACTTCACAAATTGAAAAAAGAAACTAGCCAATGTCTACATCTAGCTGACCAGAGGCCGGAGGACCATCATCACGAAGGACTGTTTCCCAAGCAACTACTAAGAACCCAGATCCAAGATTATTTGGTAGAAACACAAACAGTCAATGGCCCCACATATCTCTCATATTTTATCTTCTCCAAGTTTAAAAGTGCTAGTAAGATGCTGCTAGGTCCTAAAATTTAGATGAATTTTAACATAGAAATGTATGTTCTCTTTCAGCTTAACACAAACTGAAAATCTCTAGGTTTTACCCCCTCGTCTGATGAGCAGCCCATGGTGCCCAGAGAAGCTAAGGCAATGGTGGAGCTGAGTGGATGACTCTCTCAGATCCCTCACTTTTCATCAGGCCATTTTGTTAGGGTCCTATACAATTAACTTAGCATATAATAAAGTCCAGACATCCAACTGAGGATATCTTATGTTTGTTTCTCTAAAACATAAAGCCTAG
The DNA here is from genome assembly GCA_002335545.1 of Apodemus speciosus. Lineage (NCBI taxonomy): Eukaryota > Metazoa > Chordata > Mammalia > Rodentia > Muridae > Apodemus > Apodemus speciosus. Next base: position 75,077 of record BDUI01003612.1, read on the forward strand.
AAAAAGCTAGAAAATAAGGTTTTATTTGGCTAAACCTGTATATACAGTATCTGTGGTGTTATGTCAATAGACTGTTTATTCTGCTGTTTATTTGGCGGCCTCAGATCTCTAGTAGTTGGTTACCAGTAATAAGCTCCAGCCAGCAGGGGCATTTTACCTCAGGCATAGGGGAAAGGATTCTCAGGACTCAGGTTCTTGTAACAGGTGTCTCAACACTTTGTTGTGACTTACTAATTAATAGTGGATTATTATAAAAACAATACTATGTAAGATGTAATATTATATATTATTTATATGTGATGCTCTTTAAAATAAGATTTTGTGATGATAATAATAAACACACTATGTATAAGTTTTTCTGAAATACTTACATGCTCTATTCAATGATCAAATACCAAGCAGAAGCATAAAAAAGAAGCATTGTTATATTTTAACTAGGGCATATGTCTGGAAAGTTAAATAATCTGTCTTTATTCAATGAGAACTTGAATGTCCATTGGGACATTTGGCTACAATTATGATCTCATACGAGCCCAGTTCATTGGACTATACATTATTTCTAGCTCCTCCACCTTTGTAGAAAAGTTTACAAATGAAAGTCACAGTTGTCTTAGGATATTTCTTACAAAGAGTCTAAGAGAGGTAGCATATGACAATGGCCCAAACCTTAGGTCAAGGGCACCTGGGACTTCCTGTTAACTGAATGAGGAAGAACCACAAGATGAAGATATTATCATATGGCAAATAAAAGTTTATTGGGATCAAAAAACTCCTTCTGTCATCTGAGTCCAGATCGACTTCTGCCAATATTCTGGGCAAGAACACACTGGCCAACCTGATTTCAGGGAAAGTATAGGAGTTGTTGGCAAGCCACGTCTGGTTTTGTGTTTCTGGACTTCTTCACTCTGTTCTGAGTTTATTTGTGTTAGCATTAGGTTTTACGGCATTGAAAACCCAAAACAAAGCATTAAGGCACCTCTATATTCAGGTGATGAGCAACAAGGGCAGACTTTGAACATTTAAAATAAGGAACAACTGACTTCACGGTATAGCATTATTTGCTCTTTCTTCATCTCTGCATGAGGTTTCTGACCATTYTATTGATTTTTCAAAACTGTTAACATTTTGTAAGTACAATTGAACTGGAAGCATTTGAGGACTCTGCATCTATTCACAAATATCTTATAAAAATGTGGCATTTTGAAACATATTTTTCTTTTAGAAATCAATAAAACATTCCTACTGGCTTTAATAGAGATCAAGCAAATGAATACAACCTTTATTTTATTATGAAATTGACATTTGTACGACTCATTGAAGAGCGTGGATCACGATGCTTGTCAGATAATTTCTATATTTTATAATTGTTTCTGTCACAGTGGTTATTTTTAATACCATTGACAGTAATTTCCCAGGGTCAGTGAAATCTTAGTCAGATATACCTTTTAGTTCATTATAATCCCCTGCTTCAACCAAAAGACCCATTGTGTGCTCACCCTAGGTCCTGAGTCATGCCTCCCACTTTCGCTGACTCTTCAAAATTAGTTCAGTATTCTGGTTTCCATGGACTCCTCTCCAGCCTCAGTGCCCTGAGCATAGACCCTTCCACACTAACCACAAGTAATTCTGCCTTTGACTGGCTTTCCCATCTYTTCTAATAGGCTATAGGTTTAATGAAAGTTGGGGTCATGTCTGACATATCTCTTATAGCTCAAGAGTTGATTATAGTACCTGGCATAAGCAGAAAGTCAATAACTGCTTGTAGACTAGAAGGAAAGAATGAAGAAAAAGAGGGAGGGAAGAGGGAGGGGAGAGGGAGGGAAGGAGGGAGGGAGAGAAAGAGAGAGGAAGATAGAGCTCATAGATTTT
>BDUI01003612.1:99657-113227 GCA_002335545.1 Apodemus speciosus
CCATTTGTTTCTTGAAGATCAAAGGACTGGCCTTGCTAAATTGGGGCCTTCTGATTTGAATGACATGAATAATATTGGCTGACTATAAACCTGCAAAGATGACCTTGATTCATGGATTTGCTAACAAATTTTTATAGTAAATTTGCTGAGAGAAAACGCACTGTCTCTCATGCCCACTTATGAAGTACCTGTGGGTCCTGAGGACAACCATTTTGTGTTTGAGAACTCTCCTCTATATCTTGGATGACTGTGCACTAGAAATGAATGAAACCCAGCTCAAAGTACAGTGACAAGTGACGGTTGAGTGACTGGACTGACCTTGTATAGAACAGTAAGAGCTAAGATGGGGACTTTCAACACAATGCTGTTGGTCAACCCTGGAAATTAAAACCACCCACAGTTGGCTTTGGGAATGCTCCAGACTAATTGGTCCCCAAATGTTGCTTCTCTAAAATGGAACTTCTCTATTTAATAGACTCTAGAACTCCCTAGCAGTTCTAGCTGTGTCTTTTGTCTTTAAGTTTTGATATTTTTTTTCAAAAGAGAACACAGTGCTTTAGGTTATATGACGCTCCCAGGAGCAGGGAGCATTGGAGACCTTTGAGTATACTGACAGACAGAGGCTACAGGAACCTCACACACCTAGGGACAGTACTTAATCCTAACTGATGGGTTTGTCCACAGAATGCTTAGAAGGACACACAGAAGCTCAAAGACTACACACACACACACACACACACACACACACACACACACACAATTTTAAGTTGTGCCTAAGAAGAATAACATTTAAAAGATATTCTTTAGCAGTAGTAATTGCCACAACCAAAAGTAGACAGATGGTACATAGACAGACAGACAGACAGACAAAACTGAAGGGTAGTTGCTAGGAAAAACATAACCAACCTATGTGCATTTAGGAAATCTATTAGCATTGCCATTTTTTAATTACAACCACGGGATATAGAGATAATACATTTACAGTCTATTATGCACCATTAAATTCTTTCTACATACTCTAAGGAGAAAAAAATGTGCATCATATGGTAAATTAGCGGAAGTAGAAATTTAAATCCGCACAGTGTCTGACTATCTGATGTAAATCGTGTCAAAATCTAGTCTTCTGTGGAATAAACAATTTGCCTTGTTGCTGAAGTTGTTATTTTTTTAACAGTTGGCTTAAAATTCACACTCAGTTTTAACTCATTAATTCTGCTACCACTTGTTCAGAAGTTTGCAAAAAAGTATGCTTCTGTATTGTCATGGTTYTAAATGTCAATTATACTATAAATTTTGAAATAAATCTCTTCAGCTAAGTCTGAATCATGCAGGAGKTTAAAATATATCCTTTGACCCTCAAAGCAATAACCTAAGATTTCAGGAGAGAAATCCAATTATTGCATGCAAGGAAGAAATGGTGACTCTTTTGAAAAAAATAATTCAAAATTTTAGCATGTGATTGAAAAATAAAAAAGGGGGGGGGGGAAGAAAGCTTTCTCCAAGTTTTAAATTGCAAAGCACCCAGCTGGATTATTGGTCTTATGCAAGCCCCGGTTTTGCTGATGACAGGTTTGTACTGGACACATTTGAGGGGAAAGCTTGCACCTTCTCATTCATATAATCTCAGAAGGATACCAAAGGATACCTATATTGGACATTCTATTATTCCTTATATGTTGTGTTTAAAATGAAATGCAGTGAAAGCAAAATATGAAAATAAATGCCAGTCCCTGCATTAAGGCATCACAGCTGATGGGAGCATGAGTACAGAGAAACAGAAACTTGAAGGTTTGCACAAAAATCCATTCCCGCTGCACATATTGAAATACTTGGGATTTCCTTTAAGCTTTTAAATATACAGCTTTTTAGAGAGAGAAAAACAGTGAGACATACTCATATTTTCATAATAATATTAACTTTTCTTTGTTTTCAAATGATTCTATTTTGAATCAATCCAGACAAAAGCATCATTATTGATCGTTAGAGTTCATGGGAAAATAGCCCTGCTATTGTTATTTCATTAGTAAAAGAGTTAAGGTGATAACTTGTATGTGCATATCACATTGCCCAAGACTATTACTAGCCAAAGGGTTTCTATTATCTTTTAACATTTATTGGGCTGCTACTCCGGATGCCTCAAATAGCTGCCTACATTACCTCTAAAGGATATTGTATAAAGTGAAGCGAATACACTCTACCTATCCTGGAGTCTCTTCAGAAGAAACCATCAGAGACTCTCGGACCKACATCTTCAAACAGGATACCCTCAGGCTTGATTTCTGAGCTGGGGGCAGGTCCTCAACTTCAGACTTTGAAACTGTTTCTAGAGAAGCAGCCTGAGGATGGAGAGGTAGCATGTGCGGGTGTGTGGTATGGAATGGGAATGGGGCAGAGGGGGAAGGCCAGGTGTATTGCAGGCTCCACCGAGGAGCCATTTTGACAAGGATGGGGAGGAAGGTGGCTATTATCGATTCACTTTGAGATCCCACACAACAGATGAGGGCAGAGACTTTCTAAATATCCATGGAGATGAGGCCTGTTCACAACCAGAAGGCCAAGGGAAAGGCAAGTCAGAGGCAACGTGACACTTCACCTGTACCCTTTAAACCTCTGCCTTCTCCAGCCTGGCAAAAAACAAGATACGGTAAACTAAAAGGAAACCAAGGAAATGCCCATTTTATTTGTAAAATTAAGTGCTACTGCTGTTCTGCAGTGGGGAACTGCAAGCATATAAAAGAAAGGTCTGAAAGCTAGCTCCAAGGCTGATGCTGTCTCCTCTTCGTTCCAGGGTCAGCTGTCCACTGATCCCTCCTCGGGGGCTCTCAACACAGGCATTAATGTAAGGGTGTTTYGTAGGATACAGCACAGTGTATTCCATAAAGCACAGTGGTACTCTTGATCAGCATCTTTTTATTCCCTAAAGCTACCATCAATAACAAAGTACTCAAAACTTACTCTGCTCTCTTCACTGTTGCAGACACTAATGCAGTGCTGGATACAACTAAATGACAAGTGAGGGATGAATTAACAGTAGACCAAATCCTAGGCTGGGCCAGGTGTGAGCGTGCAAACATTGTCCTACACACATATCCTATGAGCAACCAGTCAAAGTTTCAACCTACAATCAGGACTCTATAAATAAATGCAGTCTCACCAATGCATTCGATGCCAAACATTTCCCTGTCTCCATTGAAAATGTATTCATTTGTTCCACAAATATGAACAATGCATTAACTATGTGATACATTTGTTCTATTGCTAAATATTTACCACTAAGCAAAACACTACCAAATCCCCTCATCTCTCTCACACACCCACCATTGTAACATGATATTTTAGTGACATTCTAAAGTACAGGTTTCTAGTACTTTGGAAAATTTTTTATCATGTTCTTGAGGCTTCATATTTATGCGCAGATTGGGTGATGGCGGGGAAGTTTTGAAACTGGGCTAGAGAGCTCAGTTGTCATCCACCTTACTGTGGCATAAAGGAAAAGCAGGGCGCTGATTTCTCCTGGTTGGGACAAAAATGAAAGAAGATTTGGCAGTAGCAAGCAGCTTGGAGATTCGGTCATCCAGAAACCCTTCATGGAGTAATTCTCTAAGTATTTCTCTAAAATCTTCCAATATATTTACGAGTAATTCCTTTCTAAGACATTATTTCATTTGTGGAAAAGCCACTCCATATATGGGTATGTTCCTAGAAAGAACAGTTGGGAAATTATTCTGTAGAAATAGCTGCAACTTTCGCAGCACATGTGGATACATTCCCTACAACTGAGAAGTTTATGTATCAGCATGTTCAATGATCTTCCTGGATTTGGATTTTATAAAGCTCTGTCTATTGCAATGGCTTAAATGTGCACTCTCCCTGAAAGGCTCTTGTGCTGATAGCCTCATTTCCAGACTGGCAGTATGGGGAGTTGGTGTGGAAACTTTAAGAGGCAGAGCCTCTGGGAAATCCTCATTTGAACCTGATCATCAGAATGAACTTAGAGGGCATTGTAGAGTACCTCTCTGGCTTCTTGTTTAGGCTGCAAACTCTTCCACACCTGCCCCTCTCATAGCCATTTCCAATGATGTGGATAGCTGCAAGTGTTCTCACAGAGCTGTACTGATATAGGCACTGTGCCCTTGACCTCCAGACTCAGGGCTTCTTCATAAGTTGCCACCTTAGATATCTTGTTATCACAATGAAAAATTGACCAATACAGTGAAAGATTCTTAATATCAAGTTGAACACAGGCTATGTGTGTCCAGATGAATTGGCCTAGCCTGCTCTTACCATGACTGAGATGTGGAGGATCCTCAGTTCCTCCTCTGCTGATTCATGTTGGGGTTCTTCAGTTGGGTCTTGTCCAGGGAGACTTGGAGCACCATCTTGGTGATGGATATGAAAAAGCAAAGTACCATTCTCCAGCCATTGCTGCCTCCAGCGCACCAGGGGGATATCTTCTGTGTTCCCTGAAATCTCTAAGAGAAAAAGACCAAAGTCACAGGGTAAGATTTTGCACTGGGCCAAGATTTCCTATTCCTAGTTTCTGATAGCAACAAGTTACTTCTGTCTGCAGACAACAAAGGGTTCTGACTATAGCTAGGTTTGTTGCTACTTATAAAACTCAAGAAAGACAAGAGATCAAGAGGAGAGAATTATCCCCCGTAGGTCTGTCTATGATAAATCTAGTGAGCCAGGCTCTCACGCAGTGAGAAAAATACTGAGGTGAAAATTCAAGTCCTTCCTTTAGCTCTGTGATCAATAGTATCCCTTCCATCGCACAGTTTGAATACCTGATAACCCCCTGAGGTAAATACAAGGTTGTTTACCTCTTGTAAATCTGGACATGTGAGTTACCCAGCAATTACTCCCAGACTCCAGTGGATCTCCCAAGGAGAGTTGGTAATTACTGTGCAGAGAACCGGCATTTATGGGACAGTCCGGGGAGGTTACTGAAGAGACACTGGGGCTGCAGGCACATTTGTGAAACCAGTTGTGGGCTGCACAGTCCACCTGAGAGAGCTGGTAACATGTCATGACAGGTAAAGAAATGTTTTAGCTCTTTTTTTTTGTTTTGTTTTGTTTTTCTCATCTGTTTTGCAAAGGAGATGTTGTGCATGAAGAAAGTGGAGTGAACTGGGTCCTTATCATAGATATAAACACTCACTTGCTACAGAGGTATTTAGGTGAAAGCTAAGCTACCACCAAAAGAAGAATGCTAAAGAACAAAAACAAACCAACCAAACAAAAACCAACTTTGACCTCGGCACTGTAATGAGAGCCAAGGTATTGCTGCAGGAAAATCCCGTATACATATCCCCTTTTCTCTTATTCCTAAGCAATATCACATCAGAGTTCTAGGGTATCCCATAGTAGAGAAATCTGATCAATCCACATTTTCCAGGACTCCAGTTAGCCTTCARACCATGCTTCCTTTAACAACTATTACAGTCTCAAAGGGAGACCAGTGTTCTGCTACACACTTTAACAAATCATTCCTTTATAAAATTTCATTTTCAAAAGGCATGCTTCTTCTCTTGAAATTTATCACCTCTGGCCAAAAAATTATTCCACAGATATAAAAAAGATTTAATAGACACACTTAGAATATATTCTCATCAACTATCAGAATCATAAAGAGGAAAGCAATTTTAAATATTTATGGAATTTATAATTATCCGTCACTATTTATGGAAGAGCAGACTGATGTTATTTATTGATTCAGCCACACATATAACAGTCACACACTGGGCATGCTCTATGCACCAGGCCCTGTGCTAGGCACTCAGGCACTAAGTGAAATGAGGAGCTCTCCATGTTGTAAAGCAGCTCACCAGGACATTGAGAGGAAGAAAGCACCTTTGTAAAGTGTACAAGAGGGTAAGAAAGTCATCTTCTCTAAGGGAAGATGCCTCTTGGCAAATGGGAAATGGAAAGGAATGAGCAGGCAACTAATGAATGAGGATGAGGAGAAGAAATGGGCATATCCATTGCTCTTCTGTGTAGGTTTCTCATGGAACAGGAGTCATTTGGCCTATGCCTGCCAGATGCTGATATGATGGCCTTGCCCATCCAACCCCACACTTTCCGGTGAGAAGAGGAAACTTGAGATTGTGAAGGGGAGTTGCCAATAAAGTATCCCCTTTCATACTCGGCCTCTCTTTTCTGTGGCCTAGAATCCTGGAACTTCAGAGACCAAAGAGACTGAGAAGTGAAGATTTGTGTTTCAGAGCTGGTTTTCAGAABGCACCTTCCTCTTTGTTTGGTGTAGTGATGACACTGGCTTTTCACATCAACTATTCCTCTAAATCTCTAAATCAACATATCTCAATCTGTGGGTAGTGACTCCTTTGGGGAGATTGAGCCATTTTTTTCCACAGCAATCACATATCAGATATCCTGCATATCATATATTTACATTACAATTCATAATAGTAGCAAAATTACAGTTACAAAGTAGTAGCAAAAATAATTTTATGGTGGGGGGGTCACCAAAACATGGAGGAACTGTATAAAGGATTACAGAATTACGAAGGATGAGAATCAGTTGTCTAAAGTGTCTTCTACACTCCCAGCTGAGAAAACATCCTGGGATGCTTCTCGGAAGGTAAGTATTTAAAGCAACACAAGTCAAACACAATAAATGCAGACCCGATAATCACCAAGTACTTCCAGGCACAGACTTGTATCCTGCAGGCAGGCACTCCTCATGACTTCTCCTGGCTTTAAAGTGTTAGAAGATTCCTAGAAACACACTCTCCCTGATGCCCTTGTTCTGCCCCTGCCTAGGGACCAAATCTCTACCCATCTCAGCAGAGATAAACATCATCAGCCTGCCAGCTCCCAGTAGTGCATTTGATGGCATAATCAAGTCCATCTTCTTTTCAGAACCATCCCCACTCAGGCTAAGATTTATTCCATGCGTGTCTGGGTGCCACTCAGCCCTTTCTGTAACTATTCAGAGGGATCTAGCACCTGTCCCTTTAAATCACTTCATAAACTAGATCTTGTTTCCCTGCAGATCTCCATCATGTAGGTCAGATTCATTAACCCTGCTTTAACCATGAAAGCAAAAATAAGAAAATACCTAGACGAAGGTCAACCAACCTGACACAGAGCAGAGGCGGACACACATGAACTATTTGTTGCACTCTACACTACTTTCAAAAGCAGAAAGCCAGACCTTAGAACATGGAGGGAGGGAAAGGGGGRGTGGAGAGCCCTAAAGTAGGAAAACCATGTGGTCTTTTATGAGTTTCATGGCTATAATAATCTAATCTTTTCTTCTAGGTCTTTATATCCCATGACTTATTTCTAAGTTGAGGTACAATTTAAATGCCTTAAAGTCACCTTTTAATGGAGTGGGTTTGTAGGGGGGAAAGGGGGTGGGCATGCACGAGTGCGTGCGTGCACGCGTGTGTGTGTGTGTGTGTGTGTGTGTGTGCTTGCGTGTGTATTCATCATGTTGTGTAATCATCACCCACTTTCTAATTCTAGAACATCTTCATAGTCTTATTAATAAACTTTGTCTATAAGCAGCTACAATGTTTCAATCAGGATGAAGATATTACATTCCACGGCACTAGGCATGGAGGTACCAAGGAAACACTAGGTGCTGTGAGGACCTTGATAAAGTATTCCATGGGGCAATGGGATTAGCACACAGAGTCTCTAGCCATGGCTCCCAGGCTAACCCGCTGAACCCCTCTGCGGGTTATACATTCCCATCCCTGTGAATAGCAATAGCATGATTCTGCTTGACTTGGTTCACTGTAGAGGGCACGAGGTAAAGGAAAGAGGGCACCACGTCTGCCAAGGGCATTCATCGATTCTTAGTTTCAAGTTAATTTTACAAGGGTAGATTCATCCTTTGCAGTTTTCCCTCTCCTTACATGAAAGAGCTCAAATGCCAAACCAGGAACTTATTTATAGTTATGCTATAATCTGGCCTGATCAGCAAATGAAAGACCACACAGGACATAGTAAATGCCCTGCCATCTTCTTCACAAACAAGATTGAGAACATTAGTGCAATCACGTCTGTGTGAATGCCCCTATCTCAAGAAGAAATGTAATCCAAGCCAGTCATGAGACTCCAAAGAGCAAATTAGGGTGGCGATAAAATTGTTATTCCAATCCAAAGTCACAGAGGATTGCCATTGAAGCTCACAGAGGACATTTGTGGCAGCGTACCGAATAAAACAAATTCCACAGGACCCTCAAAAGTTATGTCCAGATGTCACAAGTGCCACATTTCAGCACACAGTGGGGTTGAGGTCTCTAGAAAGAGAAGTCTGTCTTGGTTCTTACCATGTCTAACTACCCTTACCCCTGCAAACCTTACATCTTCAGTACCTCTCAAAATNATATCCCATGACTTATTTCTAAGTTGAGGTACAATTTAAATGCCTTAAAGTCACCTTTTAATGGAGTGGGTTTGTAGGGGGGAAAGGGGGTGGGCATGCACGAGTGCGTGCGTGCACGCGTGTGTGTGTGTGTGTGTGTGTGTGTGTGCTTGCGTGTGTATTCATCATGTTGTGTAATCATCACCCACTTTCTAATTCTAGAACATCTTCATAGTCTTATTAATAAACTTTGTCTATAAGCAGCTACAATGTTTCAATCAGGATGAAGATATTACATTCCACGGCACTAGGCATGGAGGTACCAAGGAAACACTAGGTGCTGTGAGGACCTTGATAAAGTATTCCATGGGGCAATGGGATTAGCACACAGAGTCTCTAGCCATGGCTCCCAGGCTAACCCGCTGAACCCCTCTGCGGGTTATACATTCCCATCCCTGTGAATAGCAATAGCATGATTCTGCTTGACTTGGTTCACTGTAGAGGGCACGAGGTAAAGGAAAGAGGGCACCACGTCTGCCAAGGGCATTCATCGATTCTTAGTTTCAAGTTAATTTTACAAGGGTAGATTCATCCTTTGCAGTTTTCCCTCTCCTTACATGAAAGAGCTCAAATGCCAAACCAGGAACTTATTTATAGTTATGCTATAATCTGGCCTGATCAGCAAATGAAAGACCACACAGGACATAGTAAATGCCCTGCCATCTTCTTCACAAACAAGATTGAGAACATTAGTGCAATCACGTCTGTGTGAATGCCCCTATCTCAAGAAGAAATGTAATCCAAGCCAGTCATGAGACTCCAAAGAGCAAATTAGGGTGGCGATAAAATTGTTATTCCAATCCAAAGTCACAGAGGATTGCCATTGAAGCTCACAGAGGACATTTGTGGCAGCGTACCGAATAAAACAAATTCCACAGGACCCTCAAAAGTTATGTCCAGATGTCACAAGTGCCACATTTCAGCACACAGTGGGGTTGAGGTCTCTAGAAAGAGAAGTCTGTCTTGGTTCTTACCATGTCTAACTACCCTTACCCCTGCAAACCTTACATCTTCAGTACCTCTCAAAATCTTGCTATAGAAAGAAAGCAGGGTGCTGTCCCTTCTTACATACAATAAATGTTCTTGGAGTACATTATGTTGGTCACAGTTGGGAACTAAACTATGCACTCCTACTCTCAAGGCGCTTTCCATCCAACAGGAATCTTCAGATGTGGCCAGAGTTGAGTGACAGCAATGCTGAGCGTTGGGTAATAGTTGGCTGGGTAAACATTTAAGGGAAGTCATAAAATGGTGAGAGATGCTGGAGACACGCACAATCCCAGCTGAAGCTCATAGTGTATGCAAAGGGACAGAAGGAGGATGTACATTGTCAGAGTTGCAGGGGGTCTGGTTAAGCTGCAGGGGTAGGGGACGATACGTTGAAGAAGAGGATCTACTCTCAGAATCCAGATTAATGGCATGTGGAAGAGCCTTAAATGTCATCTTAAGAAGTTCACAGCTAGGGGAAAGTCATTCACAATTCTATTAGGCAGAGGCATCAACCAAGTTAATGATCGCCAAGATGCAGAATCAGAATGGCTGATGTGCTAGGTCTAGGTGTCACTGTGGCTCTGCTCTGCATTCTTCGGGGACTATAGGAGTGGGACTCAGGATGTCTAGGCATGGTCTGAGGATCTTTGAATATGTCCCCTCATTCTGACCTTCCTCATCTCTGTGAAGACGCAAGTATGTAGATGAACTTCAATATTCCTCTGTAACTTTGGTCACCCATGGTTCTGTCTCYAGATGCTAAACCTCCTCTCAGGTCTGGCCTATGCTCCACCTTGGGTCAAGAGGACAGGGACAGAGACCTCAAGATACAGACCCAACTTCACACTGTACCCCCTCATAATGTTGCTGCAAATAGCTTGCTTCTAAGAGATAACAGTGGCACTTCATGTCCCAGAGAACTGCACTGGCAGGAACACTGGGCAGGAAAAGTCATAAGAGAGAAAAGCTCGGGATGGAAAAGGCGGAGTGAGGTGATATCACTTTTAATTAGCCTTAGTCATTGTTCTAATGATAGCTCGTGGGTTGGGAGTTAGTAGTCTCTTTGTGGGGTTACTTCAGGATACTCAAAACTTTGCTGCACAAATTGTTCTACCTGCCATTGCAACATGCCCTTGCTAGCCAGTTGCTTTTCTCTTCCCTATGTATATTCCCATGCTGAGAGAACCTGATCTGAGGATTTAAGAAACATCCATTCAGCATCAGAGTTTCCTTCCAAGGACCAGATCTACCATTCACGCCCTCATTCAATGAATGAGAAAATTTCAATTGGAGTATGGATTTAATTGGGAAAATTCTCAAGGATCATTTAGTTTGGTGAATTGCTTAGAGTATGTTAGAGCAGTCCAGATATCTTGGGGCCCCTTTTCATTGCTAGAAGGCTTGAGTTCCAAGCTGAGTTCAGCTGAGTAGTAATGAGGTCCTGTGGTTGGTGTGATCAAGGTAGGAGGTAGCATTACCTTCGCCATGCTTGGCCTCCTGTTGAGGGCACCTGCAGAACTGATCCTATGACCTTTCAAGGTATATTATGACACCCCCTGGTGGCCATTCTGCCTGTTGAAAGGCCTTGCTACTTATTTTCATCCTGACACAACCTTTTTTTCCAAGCCAAATCTAAAATGCTTTCTGAGGGACTCCTACAAGAACAGACTTAGAGAAGAGCTAATTCCACTGAAGAAACACTAAAATGTGTTACTAAGCAAGCTCTTTGCCGGTAGAGGATAGGGGGAATCTCTGAGTTATTTAGATTTGTTGGTTACTGTCAATGCTAAGTGAGATGTTACAAATACATTCATACTATTTGTGAAATAGTTTCATGTAAAAGACAACACTTCTGCAAACAGAATGGAGCCTCACCTCCATTATATGCTATGCCAGTGGCCATTGTGAGTATCCTTGTGTAATAAAGATTAATTCAGGAGGAAGGTGACTCAGGAGGTAACAGCACTTGCAGCTTCAGCAAGAACACCTTCATCCAAATCCCCAGCACCTGTGCAAAAAGTCGAGCCTGGGCACAGGTTTGTGACCAGCACTAGGGGAGTGTAGAAACAGGATCACAAAGTCTTGCTTGCCACCAGCCTAGCCAAAACACCAACTAAACAAACACAAAACAAAAATAAAAAAGAACAAGATGAAACAGAAAAATCCCCACAAACAAACAAAACCACTGAGTTTCAGGTCAGTGGTGAGGCTGTCTCAGCAGAATAACCACAGTCTGATAGAAAAGGAAATCCAGTGTCTAGCCTCCACATATGCGCATGTGACACACACATGCAGAAATTTAGAATATTAAACTCATCTAATTAGTAGTGCTAGGCCAACCACCTAAAACAAAGTATAACTATTGTGTCTTGCCTATGTGAGAGTGACCATCAAAAACGTTACCAAAATGAGCCTGTGACAGAACTAGTCAATTTTTCTTTCTATTTTGTTTTTTATTTTCCTTCTCCGCTCCCTAATTCAGAGCTTGAAAGATATTGATGGTAGGCCTAGTTTTCCACATGGTTTCATTATGGTCTTCTGGCTGAAACTATTAACAGTGATATTAACTTTCAACACCTTTGTAAGAAAGTAACCTGCTTAAGTCAGGGGTTAATAACAGCCAGGGATCACTAATTATCTTGCAAATCTCCACCCAGGTATCAAAGTGACACCAGTCTTTAATGTCTCAGGAACAGCAGCCTCTAAAGACCTCAACTAGTCTCATAAACATAATGACAGCAGCACATTAGTGTCTTGGCCATCTGTGAAGGAAGCTGAGGGGCAGACAGAGGAGAAGGAAGTAGAGAGAAAGGACGAAGTCAAGAGATGTGGAGGAAATGAGGTCAGTCAGAAAAACGACAGGGCCCGTGGGCCGCTCCTCTCACCACAGAAACCGTCTGCTTCGGAATTCTGAAGTGAAATGACCCTGCATCCCAGAGTGAGAACCACATAAGAAAGCATGCCCTACTGGGACCGAATTCAGCCGGCATAGATGCCAGGAGCTCTGATGGTTTGCCTGGAGTGCGTGTTGCTAATGCCTAACTAAATGGACAAAAATGGGAGATGTCACAGCCAGGAAATTCTTTTGTGAAGATGCTCATAAACCATTTAGAACTGTAGCTGCTCTTGTGATTTCTGAATTCAATCTGCTGGGCACCATGGCGCTGCTTTCTATTGTTCTGTTCTGTCTTCCTCCTGCAAACACGAGCTATGAAGCTATCCAGGAAAGCCTTAGATCAAGACACCTTAAGATGCCAAACAGCTATTAACAGAAGCACCAGAGTTTCTTTGCTCAGGTAATCAGAACCTTYTTGATTTGCTGAGATTTGGAGTAGAGAAATTCACCTATGACTAGATGAAGAGTAATTGAATGTCTATGTCCTCACATTAGTGACAGTCACCCTGCCTGACTCATAAACTAGGGGCTCAGTACATCACTGGCTCAGTGAGGAGAAATGGAAACACAAGGCACATAGAGAGCACTGAACAAGGACAAGGAGAGAAGTCTGTGGCCACCTCTGGAACTCATATGTCTTGTATTCAAGAGATGGGATGGAAGTATCCAAGATCTCTCTAGTTCTGTCCCCTCATTGATGTCACTAAATGAAGCGTGGCACTTGGTGATAGTCAAAGCCCAAGTCAGGTACAGGCCAAGCATACTTTTGCATGCCAACTGGATAGCGATCTTTGGAGATTTTTTAATTAGGCTTTCTTCTTAGCCTTTGGATCACTTGTGTATCGATGTAGTCTGTCTTTCTGTAGAGTAASAGTTGGCTGAAGTGTCTATGTAATTTCAGAGGAGGATTCTCTTATGGGGACTCTTCCACCTACTAATACTTCCAAATGGTTCCCAGTTAGCTACTAACCTTCAGTACATTATGTATATATAAGACATTATATATGTGGTTTATATAATACATACAACATATGGACATACATTATGTATGTCTATCACCTACCTGATCTCTCTTTTTTTATTTTCTATATTCTTTGTTTATATTCCAAAGGATTTCCCCTTTCCCAGTTCCCCCCTCACCATATGTCCCATAAGTCCTCTTCCCTCCACCCAAAACGCATAAACGATATGCTTTGACAATGCTGTACTCCAAAAACCCGAGACCTCAGCTTCCTTTAAATTTGTCCACACACCCATTTCTTTTCCAGGAATGTACAAAGGTGGAA
>BDUI01003613.1:11949-22435 GCA_002335545.1 Apodemus speciosus
GTCCTCGGGCAGACCATGCTTCCCGAGCATGCGCCCCTCCCCCACCCATGCGTTTGAGAAAAGCACATGCTTACAATCCCTTAGGCCCGACAGCGCCCGAGGAGAGGTACCCCGGGACCTGTGCCTTTGTCTGTGAACCATTTGAATCATGGCCTCATGGAATTACAGTGACTTTCCCATCCACCCCATCCCACTGCTTGTGATTTCAGACTTCCTGTAGCATGTTCTACCAACAGCATGTTATTCAGAGACYTGTACTTTTACCGGTGYCATACTAACGTAATCATTTAGTCCAGAAGCAGCTGACCCCAGSTAACTAGTCAGSTCAGACTGGTTAAAAGTGGGAAAGGCTTGGAGTCAGWGAGACAAATTTTAAGTTTTGGTCTCCCATATTTTACAAGTGTCTGCTTCAGTAGAATGAGACCTGGTAGGTGTCTGCTGGGAGTGGACTCGGGGATCACTCTCAAATGTAAAAACCCCAGTGAAAGTGTATACAGGCGCTGATTTAAAGTCAAAGGTAAGCTATAAACAAAAACCAGAGAAACTCGGAGGGACGAAAGGAAGAAGAGTGGGCGGAAGACTAGCTCAGTGGCAATCTCTTACAAAGATTTGCCTTTTCCTTTTACCTGGCCCAGCTAGCTCAGCAGTTCTAAACCTCTTGAAGGTTTTTGGTCCCCTTGAGGCTCAGATGAAATATCTCAGACACCCCAACCTCCTGCCACCCATCCAGTCAGGTTAAGATCCTGTAATTTAAAATCATATCGCCTRGGAAATAACCTTTCTAAGAACCTGAAATCTAGAAGGAAAGGCATATTTAAGGTTAACACTGACTGTAATGAGGCAGAGACAAAGGTGTGTTGATACCGTTTGGGCTTTAGCCAGTGTMAGGGCTACTAAGGGAGACTCCCTAGAGTCCGGGTTTTCCACTGTGTTCTACGGAAACAGGGTGATGAGCACCATCCCCTGATCTTGTGGTCTCTCCCCTCGTGGCTGATTACAGTTCTTTTATCCTCTGTTCAACATCATGCCAGTGTCCTAGGCRGGTGGGGGTGGGGACCCAAAGCTATGAGGCGTGAGGAGGGTGTGGTTTACCGGGAATCTCAAGGGTGGTACACCCCCAGGCAGGCCTTGTTCTGCAGCAGCTGGACCACCAGATCTCTCCTTTTTCCCTTTCCCCTTGGTCTCTCTCCTCCTCTGGCCCTTTTAACACGATTCCATGTTCCCGCTCATCTCCCTAGCACACACCCTGCGAGGCATCTGTCTCTTTATGTTCTTGTGATCTCAAAACTTCTCTTCCAGAATTAAATCGGAAAGCTGTGTTCTGTTCACTAACTGGGGCAGCAGATGCTCTCCCAAGCCTGGTTCATCGCTGCTGTTCTTGTCTCTGCTGTAGGGCTAACGTTCGAGCCGGGAATTTCTGCAAAATAATTCTTGTCGGGTTACTTAATACTCTGTAGTGTGCGTGCGTGCGTGCGTGCGTGCGTGCGTGTGCATGTGTAAATATATAGTGTCTATAGCATAGTACCTGGTCCACAGCAGTACTGTATAAATAATTGTACTAGAAGCACTTACCATCAAAGAGCTCAGTAAAAGGTCTGTGTCAAGCTTCATGGTCTGACAGATTCTTGAATTACTGTTCCCATAAGCACCCTCTTCCTACCCCCACCCTCCAGTCAAGCCTTGGGGAGCTAACTGCGATGGAAACTAACAGTAGAAAAGCTCGCCGCCCTGTCAGTGACAAAGCTTTTTCTTGATGCTCAGCATTACTGAGGGAAACGCAGTAGTTGGCATCCTATGTAGAGTTCTGAACGTGTCTGTCATTCCCTGGAGGACTGCTGTCCTGTTCCTGTACGCTCTCCATGTTTCCTTGCGAGGTGGGGTCACCACGTGTACATCATCGCATCAGCACCTATCTCTTGCTTTAAAAAAAAAAAATCAAAGTTACTTTGGGTCCAGGTTACAGAGCTGGGACACAGTAGCTCTCAGTAAATGCTAAAGCCATGCACACAACCACGTCCGGAGGATTCCGCTCTCCCACTTCTCCTGTCTGCCGTTTGGCTCTTAGGCTTTTCCTGGAGCGGCTAGGACGGCAGAAGGAAGCCTGAGCGCATCAGTCACTTTTCAGGCTCCTGTGACAGAACGTCTGATGAAAGCCACCGAAGGAGGGAGRGTTTGTGTTGCGTAGAGAAATGCAGTTTTCACGTGGGCAGGTATGGCGGCAGGAGCACACRGCCACTGGCCACACCTGTCCACAGCCAGCACGACGCCCACCGCYTTTGTGTTTAGTGCGGGACCCCAGCCCATGCAAGGACGGCACCCAACCCCGGGGTCGGCCTCCTGCACCTCATTGAAACCYGCATGGGCACCCTCACAGACATACCCAGAAGCTTGTCTCCTCTGTGATTCTAAAGTCCTGTCAGGTTGACAGTCCAGATTAGCTGCTTCCGAGGGTGACCTGGGGCTGACGCGGAGCCTGTAAGATCTCACGGCAGACTCTGCAGCTTGTCTCTGCGGCTCAGCTGCCTTTGTGGGAAATGCTTGCTGAGAGCCTTCACCCCATCTTGTACAGGCAAGCATTTTGTTTTTGTTTGGTTTTTGTTTTTTCTTTTTTACATTTTGGTAGCTGTTTTGAATGTGTCAGGTCAGCCAGGATTCTATTAGTTCACGCCAACCCTTTATATAAGAAGTCTTTACCATAGAACTTCCAAGGCACTTGCAAAGGACCAAACTCACATTCTAACTCTACTTATTTGATGGCTCAAGACTGGGATACAGGCCACTTGGGGCTTCCTCTCTGCTTTAAAGGCATCATCTTGGAGAACAGTGCACACACTGCCCCCCATGCTGTCTTTGGGGCAGAATCGGTGAGGTTCAACCTGACATSGAGCTATTCTTCCGGGAAGTTCACGTCTCAGAGTTTTGTTCTCACTTTTTATTCACTGGGAGCCTGGGCAGGAAGTGATCATCTGTGCACTCCATTGGGAGTGTCACCTAACGCCTGCCCTGATCACAGGAGTTCTCCTGTGTCTCCTGGAGAGGACCCTTCGTCTTGGGCAGTGCTGGGCAGAGCTGCAGCCGTGGGTCCCGCGGTGGGCTCCCAGGAGAACCTGCAGCTCCCAATGCTGAGGCTTGCTGCTGTCTTCAGAACCGTGGGTCTGCCTTTCTCTTCTCTTCGATGTTTCCTTTCTCACATTCATCTCTGTTTCTTCCATTCCTCCCCAGGGAACTCAGGTAGGAAACAGACCATGCGAGTGGCTTTTCCTTCCTGCAGTTTTCCCAGAGCCTTTCCTTTAACCGTATACATTGCGAGTGTGGCAGCTTTTCCCTAGTGACAGGGTATGGGAAATATTAAGGAAAAATAAGCAAAAGTGAGAGTGGTCCTAAGTGGAGAAGGAAACGGAGAGTCGGCATCCGCAGGAGGAAAGTGAACGGGGCTTGCTGTACCCCTGGACTAGCTGGCCTCGGGGGAACTGGGAGTTCTCCTTTTCATCTGGCTGAGGTGATTCCAACATCCATCTTGTGAGAAATTAGCTCACGTGGCTTCAAACCACTTAAACATCTCACCCTGAGTGGCAAACGGGCATTTGAATTCACTTTCTTTATAATCGGACCGCCATAGCCACAGATTGTTCCCAGCATGCACGGCTGACTTCTCTAGGTACAGTACGCAGGTGGCTTTGTTTGTTTGTTCAGGGGATTTCTGGTTATCACGCAACAGTGGCAGAAGGGATCAAAGGTGCCTTTGGACATAGGGTGAGGTAGAAGCGCCAGCTTCCCCTGCTTTTCCAGACCCTAAGATACCCAGCCTCCTCTGCGGAAGCACCTTCACACCTTGAGCCCCCTGTCCCTTCAAGGTCTGTAGTAGATGTATGAAGTTCTGTGCAGGCACACGCCGATGCTGGCTAACGCTTAGCCTCTCGGGAGTTCTCACCATCCAGTTTGCCCCCACGTGGCTTCTGTTGCGTTCTCTGTTGTGTAGGAGTCGTTTGAAAGTGCGTTCTGCTCTGATTTGGAGAGCCGGCTTTTCAGTGTCTTGCTTGTTCTGTGGGTGGTGTTGTGAGCCAATAGAAGAGGCAAGGCAGCTTCTCTGACAGCCGGGGCCGTGGCAGTCGACACACTCTGCACAGGCTCACCGGGCACGCAGTCCACCGGGAGTCTCGGGTCTCGGGTCTCGGGTCTCTGCTGACCGCTGCCTCTGGTGGCTAAGTGTATGTGCTCCACGAGCAACCACTCCAGGCTACCTGGCTACAATACCATTGACATCTCTGCAAATGCCGTGGCTCTGTTATCAGCCCCAGGGAGGAGGACTTGCCAGTGAGGCCAGTGTATAGCTCGGTGGACTGTCCAGTGCCAACGGCCCATCCAGCACCACTCCATATGTGCCCTCCTCCACACCTGGGGCCCTCCCCCTACATATGTGGAGCCCTACCCCTGTACACCTGGGGCCCTCTCTCCTGAACACCTGGTGCCCTCCCCCTGCACACCTGGTGCCCTCCCCCTGCACACCTGGTGCCCTCCCCCTGCATACCTGGTGCCCTCCCTCTGCATACCTGGTACCCTCCCCCTGCACACCTGGGACCCTCCCCCTGAACACCTGGGACCCTCCCCCTGAACACCTGGGGCCCTCCCCCTTCACACCTGGTGCCCTCCCCTTCCATACCTGGTGCCATTTCACAGTCCTCTCCTCTGTGCCATCCTCTCATTTCCTGTGAGATCTGGATGAGAATCTTGGAGAGCACTTTGTAGATGACTGCGGCTGTTCATGTGACTTAGAGATTACTCTTGCCTAATTAAGATTTATTTCTCTGAGCCTCTGTGCAGTACAAGTAGCCGAAATGTCATCCCCAGCTAAGTTTCCACCTTAAACTTTAAGCTAAACAAACTCACCAGCAAGACCATCTAAGCCTCAGACATCGGAGCGCTTGAGGAAAGTGTCTTAGCTTTGTGGACTCCTATTTGCAGATTTCCTCAGCTGTGACACCTGGCTGGTGGGGAAGGGATAGCAAGCCACCCGCTTGTGAGGATTCAGGCCCACCTCTTGGAAGTGAGCACCAGGCCTAGARCTCTACTAGAAAGCCTTAGGCTCCAGTCAGGCACTTCCGAAGCAAGCAGAGCGTAGAGCCAGAAGACCCCGGAGACTGAGAGCGCTTTGTCTCTGACACTCTCTCTCCATATGTCTGTTTCCTTCCTTCTGAATACAAGTTCCTTTACTTTGTCAATCACTTCTTAAAATGACCCAACAGTGCTGCTGCAAACTCTAGGTTTTATATGTTAGTATCTCTGCCATGTGGCCAGATAACTGGTTCTTGTCCTGCTCCAGATCCTTTAGGAAAGGGTCTGGGTTTAGGTCAGATGACCACCCTGACATCTGCAACTACCAAGAGAGAGTCACCTTGTACAAACAAAGCCGCTCAAAGCACATTGACAGGGACAGGGTTTGCGTAGAGCTTGTGGCCTAAAATCTCTTGTTACATAGACTTGGAACACCCAAAGATTCCCACCCTGGCAAACTAGGTCAGGCTGGTGGTAAAATCACAGCGAATGATTGAGTGAATTGTTTTATATGTAACAAGCRCTTTTGTGTATTTTGTGGTTTTAAACTCTTCTCACTCAGCATTGTCAAGGGCATTAGATGATCATCACTGCTCAGATGGGTGCCTGTCTGAAGTCTTTAGAGGAGGGAGCTGCACAAGATCTCCATCAAAAAGAATTCCAGGAGAAGAAACATGGCAGCCATTCTTCAACACTGCCCAGTTGCCCTGTTCCAATCACTCTTCAATAGCTTAGACGCCCAAACTCATATTTTAGGCCCCAAGTAGGCCTGTTCCAATCCGGTCAAAGTGTAATGAGGAAYTTCCATTCTCCAGAAGTGGTGTGGAGACCAGTTTCGTAACTCTGGGCCAGTTCTTGATGCCTGCCTTCTCCTTGGCGCGCCCAGCTGCATGGCCACATGCCTTGGGTACAGACGATGGTTTGATATCTCCCTTCCTGACTCTCTGCCCTGTTTCTAAAGACTCTGAGAGACGATTCTTCAGTTTCTTCTCCTTCACTGCCCGCCACCACACACTCCTCTTGGAAGAGAGCCGAGGCTCTGAGAAGTGACTGTAGGTCTGTTCTGAGCCATGGTGGATGATAACAGTGCCGGAACAGCCCCGCGGGATGCAAGGAGTCTGAGTAGGGAGCCCTGTCCCCCGGAGTGTGGGCCAGCCAAGCTCGCTTCCCCTGGGTGCTCCTGGAACCCTGGGCGAGCCTGGGCAAGCCTACAGCCTCCGGGAAGGCCATGGTGGAGGAAGACTCAGCCCTCCCTCCACACACACACACACACACACACACACACACACACACACACACACACACACACACTTTTCCCTTAGGTGCCATTCTGGTTATATAGAAAGAAGAGAAGAGAAAAGGAAGAACGAGTCTCTAGTATCTACTCTCTCGGTAGACATTTAAGTGCCTATTTTGGGCCAGGTCCGAGACTAGGCACAACATCCTTTGCTGCTGTTGGACTCAGGAAGGAAAGTCTGTGGAGCCCAACTCTAAGCATTTCAGATCRTCACGTGCAAAATACAGCGGGCGAGAAAGCACATCCAAACCCTCGTTAGTTCATCACCACAGGGGCTTAGCCCTGAGCAGTGGCTTTATCCCAGCTAAGTCTCGAGAGGGGGCACTAGACGTTCAAGAGTAAACGTCACACGTGCTCCGGGTCATGTCCTGCATTAGATATTTCTCATATTTCTTATTTCACTTAAATGTCATGACAGTTTGATGAGATCTGAATTGCAGATCTCTGTAGATAAATAACCCGAGGCTCAGACAGTGATTGATCGTAATCACTGTGCACCAGGTGCTGTTAAGTTTGCCATATGAAACTCGCTCAGCCCTCACAACATCTGATAGGCAGCCATGATTGTCTCTATTTACTTTTTTATTTGTGGTGGTGCTGGGGGTGTGGTCTTGGCCTTGCCCATGCTGGGCAAATGCTGTGGCGTCTGGCACTGCTTCTTGTAATTATCCTTTTAAAGGTAGAAATGCCAAGAGCCTAGGGCATTAGTTGTAGGGTCCAGGTGATGCGTGTAAGTAGCACACCTTGTTAGGCTTAACGACAACCCACCCAAATATTCACATTAGCCTTCCCTGGTGTGCCAGAAGTCGATCAAGGCTGAGCTCCTCCCTGCGGCCTGTGTGTGAAGACTCAGAGTCTCTTGCTCATCTTGTACACCGCGGGAGTATTGGTGTTTTGTGGGCTGTGTCCCATGATAGCCTGCTGTTGGGCATGCTGAGGACGGCCACACAGAGACTTTTAACTCAGGCAGCGTTGACCTACAGCGGTATTTTTATGTGCAGCCCACCACTGCCTTCTCCCTGAGCAGTGTAGAAGTGACCATTTCGGGCTTAAGTTTGAACCCATTGTCTCACGTTTAAACCTCAGGTTGGGTCTAGCACGATATAACTCCTTCAGAAAGCATGTACTGTGCCATGCACGCACGAAGCTTTGAATCCAATTCCCAGCACCAGCCACAAAATAGAATAGACTAAAACCTCACAGGACAATGAGTTACAAGTGTGTTTGTTTGTTTGTTTGTTTGTTTGTTTGTTTGTTTCTTTCTTTCTTTCTTTCTTTCTTTCTTTCTTTCTTTCTTTCTTTCTTTCTTTCTTTCTTTCTTTTCCGAGACAGGGTTTCTCTGTGTAGCCCTGGCTGTCCTGGAACTCACTCTGTAGACCAGGCTGGCCTCGAACTCAGAAATCCACCTGCCTCTGCCTCCCAAGTGCTGGGATTAAAGATGTGGGCCCAGTAGAACAATGTGCCCAGCAGAAATATTTTTCTTTCTTTCTTTTCCAAGACAGGGTTTCTCTGTGTAGCCCTGGCTGTCCTGGAACTCACTCTGTAGACCAGGCTGGCCTCGAACTCAGAAATCCACCTGCCTCTGYCTCCCAAGTGCTGGGATTAAAGGTGTGTGCCACCACTGCCTGGCTGTGTTTTTGTTTCTTATCTAGGACACAAAGACGATCAGTGTAGCAAGCAGGGAATGCGAACTRTAAAACCTGTATTGATAACAACCCTTTCAATACATGCACATCTCCAGAGTCCTTCACAAGTTCTTGCTTCTTATTGGCTTATAAACTATCCAACAAGTCCCTCTCCAGCTTGTAGGTCTCCTTAATCCCTGATCGTTATCCGTTTACTCAACAAACATTTATCGTGGGTTAGCTGTTATAGATAGAGTGTGGACAAGACTGACCAAAAAGAAAAAAATAAAAAAGAATTGTAGCCATGACAAACGCTACAGGGGAGATAGAAGGCTCTGCCAAAGCCGCAGCAATGGTGGGAGAGGCACGAGAGCTGGGAGGCAGCGAGGGGCTTCCCAGAGAAGGAGGAGTTACATGGGGAGGCTGAGGGAAGGGGTGGAGCCTCTAGGAGGAGGGACCAGCTGCTATGAGGCCCAGGGAAAGCGAAGAGAAATGGGGCCATGAGCTAGGAGGCGCAGCATTTTAAAATTCTTTTTTAAAGGATGATCGAGTTAGAAAGGATACTTCTGGAAAGCGATAATTTGGCCCACTCGATGCTACCCTGGGTGTAAAGATGCAGTGGCCATATCTCAAACGGGGGCCAGGGGATTCCTCTGGGGAGAGCAGAGCTAGGACCAAGAGAGGGAGGCCAAGGAAAGTAGGCAGGACCTTGGGTTGACTCTGGTTCTGGGGCCTCTGTCTCTTCAGGCCTGAAGACCATTGTGGGCGCCCTCATCCAGTCCGTGAAGAAGCTGTCAGATGTGATGATCCTGACGGTATTCTGCCTGAGTGTTTTCGCCCTGATTGGCCTGCAGCTCTTCATGGGGAACCTTCGAAACAAGTGTGTYGTGTGGCCCATAAACTTCAACGAGAGCTATCTCGAGAACGGCACCAGAGGCTTTGACTGGGAAGAGTATATCAACAATAAAAGTAGGTGTCCCCTCCTCCACCAGAGGGACGCTTCACCCAAGGTTCTTGTCAGACCCCACGGCAGAGCTACCAAAAGTGGCCCAGCCCAGAGAGGCCCGGCCCAGCCAGACGGAGCCTGCGAAGCCATGCCCTTGTCTCCAAGGCGGAACTGCGCGGGAGCTCTCCAGCTTGCTGTTATTATTTTTATCTCATTTTATTTTATTTCGAGACATATATGAAACAACTAGTCACGAGAGAAATTAAAAAAAAAATCAATTAAGTAGCCACAAGGAAGTATTGCAAAGGAGATCTCAGGGTCAGCACCTTCTGATTAAAAGTAGGACATGGTAACTAATGACTAGTGAGGAGTTTTGGAATACCTTGATAAAAATATTGCAAGGATAAAAGGGCAAACCGTGTAAAGGGATAACAATCTCAGAAACTTATTTTAGATCAGCATTTTCAACCTAGGGGTCACAACCCCCTGCGGGGTCACATATCAGATATCCTGCACATCAGATATTTGCATCATGGTTCATAACAGTAGCAAAATCACAGTTATGCAGTAGGAATGAAATAATTTTATGGTTGGTGGGGTTATCACAGCATGAGGTGTCGCATGCACTAAAGGGTCACAGCGTTAGGAAGGTTGAGAACCACCCCCTAAAACCCTCTGATTCAGCAGCTGGCATGCGGAGCTGAGGCAGGAGAGTCAAGTGCCCATGGGTGCTTAGTTCTAGCTGAGTACAGGGGATCATTAATGGGAGGCATTCTCCTCAGCTTCCTGCTGCTGGGAAAGATTTATCTGAGCTAAAATCGATGYGCTTCTGCGGACACACCGAGGCGCATGTAACCGCATTCTCTCATTCACCAGAATCTGCCTATTCATTTCCTGCCTCTTCTCACTTTTCTAGCAAACTTTTATATGGTCCCTGGAATGCTAGAACCCTTGCTCTGCGGGAACAGTTCTGACGCCGGGTAAGTAGCTCACCACCGACGCCCGTTGTTCTCAACGTGCCGATTACTAGCTGGTTCTAAACAGGCGAGAATCTCCCTTATCTTCATGCTCACGTACTGGGCCCACATGCTCTGACCTATCGGCCAACCCAGATTCTCTTTCCCTTTTCATATTTGACCCTCCAAAGTTGAGATTTCACTGGAAAGTGAATGTGCCAGCAATCTAGAACTAAAATCACAGGTGCAAAAAGATCAGGGGTTCTCTGAAGCACAAACAGCTTCCCCTGGCTCCTGTACACCCTCGTGTTCTACGCTGACAGTTAATACAACTGGAACAGGGGCTCTGTCTCCGTGACAGGTTAACTCCAAGGATGGCCCACAGTGTACTAGCTGACACGGTATGGGAGGGGATAGAAGCCAAGATTACAGTCCTGTTTCTGCAGCTGCTGGCCAACCCATTTTGGTCTTCCTCATCCACGACATAGATTTAATTAACTACGCTCTCCTCCTCACAGGGCTACTGTGAAGGGCCTGTTAAGTACTGTACATGAAAATATTTTATAAACATAGGTAAGGTACTGATGTCTCACTAAGTACATTGGTCTCT
>BDUI01003613.1:51782-65569 GCA_002335545.1 Apodemus speciosus
TGGCCTTGAACTCAGAAATCCGCCTGCCTCTGCCTCCCACATGCTGGGATTACAGGCGTGCACCACCACTGCCCGGCTTTTTTTTCTTTCTTTCTTTGGAGTTGTAAGTCTCCTAAGGAAGAAAGCCGATCCAGCACTTCTCTGTCTGACGGTTCGACTATGCCCATAGCCTGTGCCTGTCCTACCGACACACCCTCCTGTCCTGAGCCTTGTCCTGACTCCTTTAATTGAAGCTGACGTACTGGGACTGCTATGAGCAAAGAGCAGTGAATGGCTGCAACTGGTTAGTGTGAGCAGATTAAAGACATTGACAGCCACCGGTACAAACCACAGCCCTGGCTCTGTTTACTGCTTGCTGCATYAGGAGCATTAAATGAGTAATTATCTCGCTTCCAAGTCTCGCAACTGGGAAGGTCTGATGTCCTTTTAATCCAAAGACTTACATAATTGCTTTTGAAACCAAGACACTGACTCTTGCCTACCTATAGGTTTAGATACTGTAGTGGAGAATTTTAGAATCCTGTTCTGAATAAGAAAAACCTCTCTGACGGTCCCCGCCACATCCCGTAGAAAACTCACTCAGCGGTGTCCAGTAGACTCTGACAAATCCCCAGCGAGCAGAGCCATGAGCTCTGGGATGCATCAGCACTGGGTCGGAAGTAGTGCGGCCTCACATTTCCTCAGCAGTAAAGCTGAGGAAGAGAGCATGGAGAAGAAGGCGGAGCTTCAGTGCTGCCACAGTTCTGATTCCCTAGGGAGGAATGGCTGTGGCCACTGCTGCCCCTTCAGTCCCTGCTGCTGGAAAGCGCCGAGGCGGTGGGCGCTCTCTGCTGCCCGGCCAAAAACTGGAAGTTTTTGAGTCGAGGCAAACCCTTTGGTCCCTCAAAGTCACAGACTTGGTGGACTGAGGGCACACAGTACTCCTGAGACTGACTGGTGTGGCAACATCTCAAAACATACCCAGAAGCAAGGCAGGAGAAAGACCCCAAACCCCAAACACTCACCCTTTATCTCATCTCATTCCCCGAACCCAGCGCCTTGCCAAGGAGGCCTGGGGGCTGGCCGGTCACGCCAGAGAGCCCATGAAAACTTCAGGTACAATGTGTATCTGCCACTAGGGAAACCAAGGCAGGAAGACCCAGTGAACCCATCTCCAAAAATGTAATAAAGAGAAACTAACAGGCCTCCAATTGAGCCAAGGATCCATGAAACCACGTATCCACGGAGACGAGGCCCTTCGCCTCCCAACTCATCGTGCTTTGTGGCACCGACCTCTCCAGGCTCTCCCCAGCTCAAGGATGTAGCTAGGGATAGGAAATAGCCTGCAGGGGCCCCCCAGGTGGCCCCAAGGGCAGAGAACCCCCTTGCTGTCTGCTAGGACGCGGAGACTAGTGTACCGTAAGGTGTGGCAATCCTATCACCTCTCAGATGTGAACAGTCAGGGCCTCACCTTCCCCAGCAGAACCGCTAAGCCGCAGACATTTGGAGAAGGGAGGAGGTAAAAAAAAGGAACGGAACCGAATTTCCAAATATGTGCTGTAAGAATTTATGGAAATAAGAGAACCTTCTCATTTTTCTTTTTCGGGGATGAAAACTAAATTTACCTTGGGAAAGGAGGGAGTTCTGCGGGAAAGAGGCTGAGGCGAATTCTCTTCACAGACTTACTTTCCCACGCAGACTCCCACGTGGCTCTCACTGGGGCCCTTCAGTCTGAAAACCAAGGCAACAATTTTCTTAGCAACCAGGGAGCCCGTCAGATACCCAACCCAACCATCCCTTCCTAAAATAAAGTCTTTGCCATGGGCCATGGCCAGCCGCCTGGCGGAGGGGAAGCAGGCTGGTTGGCATCCTGTTCTAGAAGCATTGGAGATTTTTGTGTATTTTGTTTGTTTTCATTTGTTTATTTGATTGATGATGGCTTTTGCTTTTATAAATCAGGACTTGTTATACAGCCCAAGCTAGCGCAGTCATTTAGCCCAGGCTGGCCTCAAATTTATACATTAGTCTCCTGTGTGCTAGGTTTACAGGGGTGCCCAGCTTTGGGGAAAATTTTAGTTTTATTTTATCGGTGTCACTGGGGTTGAAGTCCTGTGGACCCACTTCCTGGTCCTAAGGATGTTCTCTTGAAATATTTTAAGATAGATAGATAGATAGATAGATAGATAGATAGATAGATAGATAGATAGATAGAGATAGACAGACAGACAGACAGACAGATGGACGGGCGGGTGGGTGGGTAGAGAAAGATAATAGAGCTTATGGCGTGGGGAGGGGAGTTAAGAGGGTAGTAGAGGCAGAGAAAGACAGAGTAGAGAAGTAGCACAGTAGAGGCTGGCCATGAGCACATTGGGGGGGGGGCGATGAGAAAGGGTGAAGGGGACAGAGAGGGAGCAAGAAGGTAAGAGACCAAGAGGGCAAGAGAGCAAGTGCAGCTTCTTAAAGAGCATCTTCACTGGATGCGGAACTTGGAGCCTTGTAATCCCAACTGTTTCATTTCCTGTAACTTGTGGTGAGCCTTGTACCAGGGTTGGTGTGGCCGCAAGCTGGGCGACTCTCTGCCTTAGGCATCTAACCATTCTCTTTAATTTTGGCTTCCTGCATAAGCCGAGAGACCATTTAGTCAGTGTCTGTTTAGTGCTGAGAGTCCCACAGTTCTGAGGGCAGGCCTGAGGGAGGGCATCAGTGTCCGTGTGGCTCAGGGAGGGAGCCTGGGAAGGAGGGCATGTCTTGGGCCAGGCTGCAAGCTCCTCCCTCACTGCAGCCAGAGCAGCTCCCGTTGACCTTCATGTATGGGCCACATGAGGGGACTGAGAAGCCTTCTCTTAGGAGAGACGGGGAGTAAGATGGAGTAAAGGAAGTATGGAGGGTGGAGAGAGATGCTACAGGAAGAGAAGGGAGGGTTGAGAGTAGGAGAGGGAAGAGGGATGGAGGGCGGAAGAGAGAAAGGAGAGGGTGCACCCTAGGTAGCAGCTACCTCAGCTCCGGGCTGCAGCCTCACTGAAGGTGGGACACTGCCCTGTGCTCCGAGAGTGTGTCTGTCAGTACCTTTCCTGCTGATGGAGAGGGCATTTCTGCCAGACACACTCTCCAGAGCGCCCGCTCTCTGCTAAGTTCTGAGGCACCCGGTAGATATTTTAGCTTGTTTAATTCTCTGTGTGTGCGCACATGTGCATGTGTTAGTGTGTGTGCAGGTGCACATTTGTGCATGCAGGTGGGAGGTAAGGAGGCTAGGCTGGCTACCAGCAAGCTCCAGGGATCTGCCCACAGATATGCACCGCCGTGCTCAGCTTTTGCTTGGGTGGTGGGATCTGAACTCAGAGCCTCATGCTTGCGCAGTAAGCATTCTACTGACTGATTCATTCTTATTGCCACCCCCAAAAAATGTGGCTTAGCCTTTTTCATGGTCCCACAATTAATAGCAAGTATCTGACCTGGTATTATAGGGAAGGGACTTTCCCTTTTATCTTAATGTGAAGGAAACCTGGGGAGGGTCAGCAGACAGGCACCCTGTAGTCACAGGTTTAATAAGGACAACCACCTGTCCAGAGGAAGATACTCTATCCTCTTTTCTCTCTGTAGCAGTGGCTCTCACCTTCCTTCCCTTTAATACAGCTCCTCATGTTTTGGTGACCCCCCAACCATAAAATTTTCATTGCTACCTCATAGCTAATTTTGCTAGTTATGTATGAATCATAATGTAAATATCTGTGTTTTCTACTGGTCTTAGGCGACCCCTGTGAGAGGGTCGTTCACACCCCCCAGGTGTTTGAGAACCACTGCGCCATAGTAAAGGCTCTCTTTGTTCCTTGCTCACTCCAGAGCTGGAAGAGTCTCAGAGAAAGTGCCCACCGTGCTGGTATAAGTTTGCCAACACTTTCCTCATCTGGGAGTGTCACCCCTACTGGATAAAACTGAAGGAGATCGTGAACTTGATCGTCATGGACCCCTTCGTAGACTTAGCCATAACCATCTGCATTGTTCTGAACACACTATTCATGGCAATGGAGCACCACCCCATGACGCCACAATTCGAACATGTCTTGGCCGTGGGAAACCTGGTAAGACCGGGCAGGGTCTCTGAGGGAATATGGTTCCRCTGTGGGGCTTTTCCTGGCRGGGAAACTGGAATTTAGTTAAGAAAGAGGTGATGGTTAATTGGAGACAGTGGCGTCCATGTGCCCTGGTACCCGTGCTTCCGCTGGCCACCGCGCACCCTCAGCTGCGTCTTCTCTGCGGAGCTTTGAAGACACCATTTAGAACTGTCGGCAGGAAGCCACTACAGTGGCAGAGTGGCAGACAGGACAGCGGGGTGGTTTCGGAGAACCCCTCATCTGTTTCTCATGCTCATCCCCGTGCCCTCTTTCCCTGCCACCCTTAGGTAACAGCCCCCTAAAAGAAGGGGTTCCCGTGGTGCACCGAGCACCCTACACTGCCTGTCCTGTGGGATCATACCTCCCATATGCTGCTATTTATGAGGAACGTTCAATGCCAAACTGCTTTCCCCTCCGAGCCAGCTTCTGGGCCATCTTCCAGTTTCTGCTATTAGCTGATCCCTGCCAAGTTTCTTGTAATGTTAAGTCATATATCTAATTATATTATTTAGAGGATAAAAGTATGAAGTTTTAAAACATCAAGAAGTCATGACTTTGGGTTATATTTTCCTTCTTTAGTACAAAGATGAGAAATTGTTGGGTTCTGATGGTTGGGACCCAGGCGTGAGCTCCAGTACCGGATGCTGGGTGCTTCGGCACGTGCGTGGTACCTAACACCATCCCGTTAGCATCCCGACCACTGCCCCCCCCCCCCAATGGAAATTCCTTCATACTTCCAAGACTGACAGTCTGCAGAGGCCTCCCTCCACTCCTGCGTGTGTGCCCTGGTTGACTCTTGAAGAATCATTCGAGCCCGCCTGGACACGTCTCACACGCCCCCGCACCCCGTAGGCTTTCTCTAGCATGGAAGCTCTGTTCGCCCCACTTAGACCCTGACTCCTCACACCGTGCCACCCATCTGCGTACCGCTACCCAGACACTCACTTCCACCTGGCTCAAACCAGAGCACATCCTCACCCCCCTCCCTCGTTCTCTCAGAATGGGCCACTTCTCTATGGGGGCACCTCCCTACCTTACACGGGGCTTCCCGCTGCAGGGGCGCTCTTCCTTACCCGCGTCCTCCCTGATGACATGCTGTCTTTACCCTGCTTGAGCTCCCCTTCTCTGCCAGCCCCTCACCTCTCAGAGTGGATACATTCCCATCCCGCTTGGCCCGTGGTGCCAGTGTAGGGTAGCTGTCCACGGCAGATCTTAGCCCACTTCTAGTAGCCCCTCCATAGTGGATAGAAGCCCCGCCCCCTGGCTCTGTAGCCATGCTGTTCTTCCACGTGGTGGTCTCATTTCTTCTTGAGAACTGGCTTCTGATGCTGGGAAGCACATCGCAGAGGTGCCCTGCTTAGCCCCAAGAGCCAGAACTGGCCCCTCCCTGTGGATTACAGTACTGTTGCGGGGTGCACACCTTTAATCCTAGTACCTGGGAAGTAGAAGCAGGCAGATCTCCAAGTTCAAGGACAGTCTGGTCTACTGAAAGATGTCCAGGACAGTCATGGCTTAAAAAAAAAGAAAGGTAATAATAAGAGTCACATGTGGGTAAGCCACACTGAGGTATTGTGGGTAACCCGCACTGAGGTATTGTGGGTAACCTGCACTGAGGTATTGTGGGTATCCTGCTCTGAGATACTGGCCTTCAAGCCTCTGTCCTGTAATTTGACATTCTTCCAGCGTGTTACTTTCCTAAGGCCTGTGAGATAGGGACAGCCCCAGGAAATGCAGTGCTCTGTGGAGCATAAGAAACAGAGAAGAAGGGAGTAGTTCTTACATTCATCATGCTACAGATGAATTGGCTGTTATACTGAGGTCAGAAGGAGACACCAAGTGTCCCACGGTGAGGGAATTCCTTGAGAAAGTTTCATCCAATGGAACAGTAACGGGCAGCAGAATGAATCAGGAAGCCCATGCAACAGCTGAGATAGACTTGCGACAGTTGGGAAATTGGGCCCAAGATATGCTGTATTGTGATATATATGCATTGTGAACAATTACTTTACAAGTGTTACTTGTATACTGGTGTGTGTTTATAGGGTGCGGCTATTACTTCAATACATGTACACACTGTACAGCGATTACTTCAGAGCAATTAACAAATCCAACACCTCCAACATGTACCTTTCTTTGCTATAACCATCAGAGTTAGCTACTTTAGCTAACTAACTCTGAAATATGGATACATTGTTGCTGATTATAATCACTGCCCCATAAAATTAGACCAACAGATGCCTGCCAGCCTTTAAAAGGCGGTGGCCTGCTAGCCTGTTCTCATTGCTTAGATTATTTCTTAATTGCGTGCCACCCAATATGAACTGAGTGGTTCTGGCGATGGAGGTGGACGTACTGGGGATGGGAACTTCAAACAAGAAGGAGCCTGTCCCGCATCATATGGGTGCCCATGGGACGTCATATGGCTGGTGCTGATGGCCTGCCGCAGAGGCCAAAGCTGGCTCTTGATTTGTGGGTATGTCGTATTGAGAGATGACAATGTGTTCCTTCTGGTGTCCCCTCCTTACCTCCTGCCTCCACTTCTTCAGGTGTTCACTGGGATCTTCACGGCGGAAATGTTCCTGAAGCTCATAGCCATGGACCCCTACTATTATTTCCAAGAAGGCTGGAACATTTTTGACGGATTTATTGTCTCCCTCAGTTTAATGGAGCTGGGCCTTGCAGACGTGGAGGGGCTCTCAGTGCTGCGGTCTTTCCGACTGGTATTCCAGATTCCTCCGATTTCTCTGCGAGTTTCTGTCTTACAACTTGTAGACAGCACTTTTTATAAAATAACTTAGGGCATCTCCTGCAGTGGGCCTGCCTCTCTGCAGTTGCCCAATTAGTTGGCCTCTCCACTAAAATCTTGAAACCTTTTCTGCTAAATGTAAGAAGGTATAAAAGTTAGGGTTTGAAGTCAGTAAGCCAACGAAGCTAGTTCTTAAGAGGTTCCTTAGAAAATAATGATGACTTCAGAAGATGCAAGTGTCCTGGGGCCTTCTGGGGTCTTTTGATTGGCTCCTTGGGTTGTTTCTCTGAGTACCTCCCCTGAGGTTATTTGATTGGCTCCTCAGGTTTCTCTGAGTATCTCCCCAAAGTAAGAGAATCTCTGTGTTTAAAGATGGCTTTCTTCATTTCTTTGGTGTGGTACCCCTTCCAGTAATTGAAAGTAAGATGTTTTATTAAATTATATTGAAATTAGTCATTGAACATTGACTTCCTTTTCCGTGTTATTAGTGATTAATGTCATTTTATTAATTTATTTGTATAAGGAAATGTTTAAACTGGTCAGTAATCCTGGAGAAGCCACAGTAAGCACAGGCATGAACCGCACCTGGAGCCACTGAATGACCTTTCTCAGCTTGTTCTTCTCTGAGTCAGGACAACAGCTGCGGGTTTCTCACAGAGACGGTCAGCTTCCTGAGGAAAGAACTGGCTGGCGCTCATAAGACTGACACTGCACACGAGGCACCTCGCTGAAGTGGCTGGCTAGGATCCAGTCCACAGTTGATTTTTATTTTATTTTATTTTTTTGAGATTTATATTTTTTACTTTCTGTATATGGTGTTTTGCCTGGATGTCTGTGTGCTGCATGCAGTCCTTGAGGAGACCAGAAGAGGGCGTTGGGTCCTTTGGAACTAGAACAACAGGTGGTTGTGAGTCGCCATGTGGATGCTGGGAATTGAACTGGAGTCCAGGGCTCTCAACCCCTGAGCCATCTCTCCAGCCACCCCTACATAGTTGACTTTTTAAAAACTAGTTTTATCTCAACTGCAAGAGAAAGGGTTAAGGGAGAGAAGAAGCCTGAAAACTAATATTTCAAATAGCTCAGAAGCCAGGCAGGGATAACTATGAGTGGTCCAAAATGGCGCCCAGTGACTCTCTCAAGCTTTCAGACCAGACCTACAACTCCAGTCAGCACAAATTACTGCTGTTGACATCTACCAAAATGTTTAAGTAACGTGTGGCACCTGACACCGATACTTCACGGCAGAAGTGTTATTATTCCATTGACCAACACACCCTGGCTTTGTGCATCGCAATTCTCAACCTGTTTGCCAGGACCTTGTGATTATTACAGAATATAAATACTTATGATTGACAGACACAAAAATCTACGTTTTCTGAATTATTAACATTGGTCGCCCCCTCCACAGATGTTTCGCATCTGTGGAACTGCCTCCCCTTGCTCCAAATTACTCTGAACACCTCACACTTTCATATCAGTCATTGGTTAGTTGCTGGCAAGCAAAAGGAAATCCTTAGCATTTTCTAATGCGTGCTTTTTGAGGTAACAGATGTGTTATTCCACTGTCCTTAGAGTCTCCTATAGATTGCATGCCCCTTGCCAGTTCAAGAGAACTCAAGAGTTGAATCAGAAATGACTGTGTTCCGACTCAGTGATGTAAAGATCCAAGGGCAGGTCCTTGGGTCCTGGACTTAAACTTTTCATTCAATTTCTGAAATTCATCAGTTTTCTCTTATCCATAACTCAGTTTAATCACCTGTAGTCTGAGACATGATCAGGAAGTTCCGAGAATTTCCTAAGGGTGATAACTAAGTTTAAGCCAATCTTTCTAATTCTGCATGGTTTTTTTTTTTTTTAATTTCAGCAATGTGGTGAGGTAGCGGATTATCGTTTCATTTTTATTGTTTGTCTCCTTAGCTCCGAGTCTTCAAATTGGCCAAGTCCTGGCCCACCCTGAACATGCTGATCAAGATCATCGGGAACTCTGTTGGTGCCCTGGGCAACCTGACCCTAGTGCTGGCCATCATTGTCTTCATCTTCGCCGTGGTGGGGATGCAGCTCTTTGGGAAAAGCTACAAGGAGTGTGTCTGTAAGATCAACCAGGAGTGCAAGCTGCCGCGCTGGCACATGCACGACTTCTTCCACTCCTTCCTCATCGTCTTCCGAGTGCTGTGTGGGGAGTGGATCGAGACCATGTGGGACTGCATGGAGGTGGCCGGCCAGGCCATGTGCCTCATTGTCTTCATGATGGTCATGGTCATTGGCAACCTTGTGGTTAGTACCAACTTCTTCTTTGCCCCAGTCCATTCAGCTTCTCTGCCACCTTCTCTGGTAAACTCTTTCTCAGCCCAGATCTGCTTTAAGACACGAAAGAATGACTGTTCATTACCAGAGTATCTACTGAGCCATGACCTGATGACCCTTGGTCATGATCGAAAGAATGAGCCAGAGTAAGGTTAAGGGATTCCCCCACCAACTCAGGTCTCACACGGATGATAGGACTTCAGGGGTTTTGTCTGTCTGTCCTTCCAGTCACAACAAGGTTCCTTTTTCTAGAAAAATCGGCATCTGTTCACCTTGGCACCATTGAAATCTCAAGCCATATATTTGTTTGCTGTGGTTTCCTCCATGTGCATGGTTGAACTTTTAACACCATCCCCGGCCTCTGCCCACCAGCTACCGGTAGCATCTCCCAAATTTCAATGACCAGAAATGTCCACAGACTTTTCCATGTGTTCAGTGGGTAACTTGTGCTCCTGACAACAGGGAAAGCAGCTCACACAGTTCCTATAGAGCAGCTCACACTGTCCCTGTAGAGCAGTTCACACAGTCCCTATAGAGCAGCTCACACAGTCCCTATAGAGCAGTTCACACAGTCCCTATAGAGCAGCTCACACAGTCCCTATAGAGCAGTTCACACAGTCCCTATAGAGCAGTTCACACAGTCCCTGTAGAGCAGTTCACACAGTCCCTGTAGAGCAGCTCACACAGTCCCTNNNNCCTATAGAGCAGCTCACACAGTCCCTATAGACCCATATCAGTTCTCCCAGTTCTTCTGTAAGAAGCCTCCTTGCACTGGACACATTCCTTGAAGCCAGCCATGGCTCTCCCATAATGAAGCCAGTCACCACGATGCGTCTGCAATCCCTGACACTCTGCACACGCCTCCCCAGGCCCAGGCCCAGGCCCAGGCCCTTCTCCCACCCTTTTGTGTGGCGGCTCCTGCCTTTATATTTCTTTCTTCACATATTCCTGTACCCATAGCCCTCCCCACAGCATCTCTTGGCGGAATCTTTGCATTTCTATAGTATGATCAGAGAATTCCCTGCATCATAGTCACACAAAGTTCATTCATTAAAAAAAAAAAAAAAAAAAAAAAGGTCAAGCCAGGCCCCGCACCAGATCAGAGTCTCTTAAGGGAAGGCCAAGAAGATGTGTGTTACCAGATATCCAGCTGCCACCAGCTGGCCAGACTGTATCAGCCCATCTCTGTCTCTGCCCCAACCTTCAGATGTAGCTAACAGGAATGATTTCTTGAGATCTTGGTCATCATTTATACCCCTTCATTCTATAGCAATTAGTAAGCTGGACGGGTCACTCCTGTAATGCCAGCACTCAGGAGGGTTAGGCATCAGGATTGAGTTTAAGGCCAGTTTGGGCTACATAATGAGACCAGAACAGTAGTGTGTGCTATTCAACACGGTAAGATGGAGAATTTAAACAAAGCTTGCATTTCACTTCTTGGCGTCCGGCTCTGCAGTAGACACTGAAGTCAGAGTACTGTCCTGCTCAGACTTTGAACTCCTGACTCCCGTGGTCCTGCCTTAGCTTTACATGTAGCCAGTTTACAGGCTCTGCCCCTGCTCCTAGCAAAGGGATTTTTGTAAACATTAGGAAAGGAGATAACTCACCCCTTTTTGCTGAGTTTTAATGTTACAGGGCCTTGCACATACTGTGCACACGTTCTGCCATTAAAGTGTCCCCAGTGCTCCAGAACACATCCTTGAGGGACGGTGCACACATATTTCAGTTTTGCCCTCTTGGTTTGCTCATGAAAGGATGGCTCTGGAAACCTAATTTTGTTTTTCTAACACGGGTCCTTGGAGAAGTCTGCTGCCAGAAACGTGGCTTTGTGCACTAGCCTGCCCTCCTCACTCATCCATACCGGCAGCTCTGCTTCTGTCTTTGGATAAGTTTCTTTCAAAGTGAATACAGCCTTTACTTCTTGTCATAAGAAAATTAATATATTTTGGGCATTGTCATACAATCATAAAAGTAGAGAAAAGTCAGGAAAAGTGCAAAACTACTCACAGTAAAGTCAAAAGAAATTTCCATCTGGCATGCACAAGTTCAGGTGGTCCATCTTTTGCACACACACACATACACACACACACACCAAACAAACAAACAAACAAACAAAAGATGGATAAAATGAACTATGATAGGAGCAAGCACAGCATAGAAACCCTTCGCAGTCTATGTGACTCTGTTGGCTTCCGGTTTGTAACCCAGAGGAGAGAGGATAACTTCTAAGACGATTCGACATTTGTTCCTTTTTCCGCTGCTGCTCTAGGTGCTGAACCTATTTCTGGCCTTGCTTCTGAGCTCCTTCAGCGCAGACAATCTGGCGGCCACAGACGACGACGGGGAAATGAACAACCTGCAGATCTCCGTGATCCGGATCAAGAAGGGTGTGGCCTGGACCAAAGTGAAGGTGCATGCTTTCATGCAGGCGCACTTCAAGCAACGGGAGGCGGATGAAGTGAAACCCCTAGACGAGCTGTATGAGAAGAAGGCCAACTGCATCGCCAATCACACCGGCGTGGACATTCACAGGAACGGTGACTTCCAGAAAAACGGGAACGGGACCACCAGCGGCATCGGCAGCAGCGTGGAGAAGTACATCATCGACGAAGACCACATGTCCTTCATTAATAACCCAAACCTTACCGTCCGGGTGCCCATCGCTGTGGGCGAGTCTGATTTCGAGAACCTCAACACTGAGGATGTTAGCAGCGAGTCGGACCCCGAAGGCAGCAAAGATGTAAGGTCCCAACCGAGAAAACCACGAGCGCGTTGTGTGTGAGGACCAAAGACTGGCTCAGCCGTGGTCTTAAGGGAGAGGAGAGATCTACAACAGCCGCTTTGAGAGCCAGCCCCGTGCTTGCCCCAGGGTCGTGCTAGGTCTTCCCTGGGGGACGGAGCTCCCTGGGCTAGCCCAGAGTTAGTCACATCCATTCTGGAATACCCGGGTCCGAGGCTGCAGTCAGACCTTTACTTTGTCCCCACTCTTAATCCACAGGACCCCGTGGTTAGTGTCTGTCTGTGCGTGACCCCCAGCAGAGGTCATGTATGCGTGATGGGGGACGTGTTCCTGCACAGCTCCCTGACCGTCCTCTCCGTTTGTGTCTAGAAACTGGACGATACCAGCTCCTCAGAAGGAAGTACCATCGACATCAAGCCTGAGGTGGAAGAAGTCCCAGTGGAGCAGCCTGAGGAATACTTGGATCCAGATGCCTGCTTCACAGAGGGTGAAGGGGGCAGGGACGGGTTGGGCATGACCTTCGTGCTGTTCTGTCATGGCTACCAGGGCTGGAGGCGATGTAGTTGGGCGCCATTTTTGGAGGCGCTGTGGCTGGGCGCCATTTTAGAGGCGCTGTAGTTGGGCGCCATTTTGGAGGTGTTGTGGCTGGGCGCCATTTTGGAGGCGCTATGGTTGGGCACCATTTTGGTGTAGGTTGATTTTTTGTTTGTTTTTATCATTTCCCTTACCCAGTTCTGACATACAAGTTTCCAGTCTCTAGTTTTTCTTGCTCATCTTCTCTTGGCACCAACCCCCAGACTGCCATTAGAAGCCATTAGAAAGGCCTCTGCAGGGCACTGTGCCTCCCGCCCCTCTCACAGCTTCCTTGTAGGAGTCTTCCTGATTCCAGAGGTCTTACCGTATTATTACCCTTGCAGCAGAGCCTCAGCGGTTCTTACCACGTTCATGCTGCTACTATGGAGTAGGAGCCTGGAAAGGGACCAGTCAGGCCGCACAAGCGTCCAGTCTGACCTGAGTCTCCCATTGGTGCCAGGTTGTGTCCAGCGGTTCAAGTGCTGCCAGGTCAACATCGAGGAAGGACTAGGCAAGTCATGGTGGATCCTGCGGAAAACCTGCTTCCTCATCGTGGAGCACAATTGGTTTGAGACCTTCATCATCTTCATGATTCTGCTCAGCAGTGGCGCCCTGGTGAGAGTCGGGGAGAATGACAAGTGGCTGGTGGGGGAAGGGTACAAAGAAACGGTGGTCAGAGGCTGCATGAGGTTCCCACCCAGCATCTTTAAAGGGACAGATAGGCGGCGGTTCCAAGAACAGGAATTGTTCAAGCRCTTTGAGCTGCTAGCATATATGGTGCTGAGTCTAGAATCCACCCTTCTTCACATCTGACCTTAAGACGACCCCCTCCAACCCGCAATGCTCTTTGCATGGGCATGAAGACAAACCTGTCACTGCCAGTTTTGCCCTACCCCAGGCAGCTTCCTGAGGTGAGTCTCCCTCTCCTCATCCAGACTGCTTGCTCTTCATTTCTGTTTCCCGAGGTAGGCGGGATGGAGTCCTCCACCCACGCCCTGGAAAACCCACCTCATGGCAAGTGTTCAGAGCTCCAGGTCTGCTCTGGCCTCAGTGCTCAGCAGCAGGTAGCCATGCAGAACTGAACACAGAGTCTTCCTCTCATGGGCTCATTATCTTGGTATTTGCCCCCATGTTCAGCTGGATTGTCACAGAGAACCCTTCAGAGAGGCTGAGAAGGGCAAGTGTGTAGAAGTGATGGCCCAAGGAGGAGAAGCTAGTGAGGGCCGAGAGGAAGCTTTGTGAAGGAAGGCCTCAGGATTAAAGCACGGGGCCCAAAAGATGGCAGGGCAGATACTGACTGCCAGAAGGGAACCAGGCTGGTTCCCCCTCCCCC
>BDUI01003613.1:67079-83446 GCA_002335545.1 Apodemus speciosus
GTACTATAGATTTCTACCCCGAAGACCCTCCCACGCCGCGAGCCCCCTCTCATATCTGTGGCATGGAGGAGCTAACAGAAGGGTCTTGTCAAGGCTGATAAAAATGGGCAAGAGTGTGAGCAACTAGAGCTCACACCCTCCTGATGAGTGTGAAGTCCTGCGACACACTGGGAAACAGTCCCCAGTTCCTCCGTGTTAAGGACTTAGCAGCAAGTGCCTAATCACATGCCCTAAAGGAATAGGCATTACAAGTAAAACACAAATACTCGTAGCAGAATTATTTATACTGGATTAAAAGTAGAAACAGCTGGGCGTGGTGGCACACGCCTACTGTAATCCCAGCACTTGGGAGGCAGAGGCAAGTGGATTTCTGAGTTCAAGGCCAGCCTGGTCTACAAAGTGAGTTCCAGGACAGCCAGGGTTACACAGAGAAACCCTGTCTCGAAAAACAAAACAAAACAAAACAAAACAAACAAACAAAAAAGTAGAAACAGCCCAAGTGTCCACCAGGTAATGATAGGTAAACAAAATGTGCTATGTCCATACCTTAGAGTCATGTACCTACTTAAAGAGTGAATTGCCCACACACACTGCGGTGTGGAGAGAGACTGAGACCTTTGAGATGCCAGGCTTCAGGGCTGGGTGTGGCTCTGTGAGTACATGCTGCTCTTCCGGAGAACCCGAGTTTAGTTCCTAGCACCCATGTCAGGCGGTCCACAGCTGCCTCTAACTCCAGGTACGGGCAATTCAGCATAGCATCCATGGGCACCCGTACTTCCTGCACACATAATCCTTACCCAAACACMCTCAGAGACACACAGACATGTGATTGAAAAGAAAATAATATTTTTCCTGAAAATAAGCAGCCAGGCACGAAGAAAATATCTACTGGGTCATCTTACTTGTATGAAACGCCCCAACAAGGTAGATCAGTACACTGAAGACCAACAGGATTGGGGGTCCAGAAGGTGACAGTTAGAAGATGTGTAAGTTCTTTCGGTGGATAATGAAAATGTTATACATTTATGTGATGGATATGTAATATCCTAAAAGCTATCGAATTAGACATTTAATATGGGATGTAAATTATTTCTCAGTAAAACACTCTCCTGGACTCAGTGGTTACTCGCCATACTTCCAGCCCTGGGTTCAGTCCCCAGCATCACTAATAAGCAAGGAGGGCAAGCCAGGGAGCAGAGTGGAGGAGCAGGAACCTGATGGCGGGTCGCTGTGTGAGCAGCTGCGACGCTGGCGCACTCCCAGGATTCAGCAGCCATTGCATCTCTTTCAGGCCTTTGAGGACATCTACATTGAGCAGAGGAAGACCATCCGTACCATCCTGGAGTATGCGGACAAGGTCTTCACCTACATCTTCATCCTGGAGATGTTGCTCAAATGGACAGCCTATGGCTTCGTCAAGTTCTTCACCAATGCCTGGTGCTGGTTGGACTTCCTCATTGTGGCTGTAGGTGTCCAGTTATCCATTCCTCGTCCTCTGTAGCAGGAGCTGGGGCTAGCTTAGCAATAGGTGTATCCCTGCAGGCTTGGGTGAAGGTCCTCTTATGATAGCTTTTCTTTGGAGAACAGGACCTTTGAAGACCCTGCATTGCCCCAGAGCCTGTCCTGCCCTGTCCACTGGGCCTGGCTTATTTAGATTCAGAAAGTCCCCTGTCTTTAGCCTGGACAGCGATAGGTTATTGCTCTGTGATGGGAGGACATCCCCTTTCTGCTACTATGAGATGGGATTCTGAGATGAGGTGGGGTGTGGGCATGGGTGGGGTGTATGGATAAAGTGGGTTCCAGGAATGAGGTGGGGTCTGGGGATGAGGTAGGGTGGAGGGATTGGGGGTGGGGCATGTCCATGCCATGGATACATTCTAGGTGTGCCAGTCAAGTCACTTCTTCTGGGAAGAAGGGCCTGAGATTTGGCCATTTCTGCTGTGATCACCAAATGACAATGTTCATCCTCCAGGCTATATGACCCTGTCCACAGCTTCGTGACCTCGAGCTCCAGTGTTATATTTTCAGGTTGGAAGCAGCAGCAGCAGCAGCAGCAGCTGATTCTCACCCCACTAGCACTAACCATGACTGTCTTCTGCTTTCTATAGTAAAACTTTTCTCTTGCTTCATCTAAAGAAAGGGAGTGTGAGACTCACAGGACCGAGGCTTCAGAGAATTCATCTGAGGACTGTGATGGAGGACCTAGAGGCTGGTGACTGGGTGGGTGTGTTTCGAAGAGGCTTTGTGGGCTGTGAGGTGATTTGCCTATAGAATACCTATGGAATCTAGGACAGATCGGTGGGAAGATCTTTCAGGACTGTACCAGCAATGACTTCTTCATAAATACATTCCCTTCCCAAGTTCTCTTCAACCTCTGTGGTTAGCGAGTGCTTCCAGGAGCTGACATCGTCTCATCCTCTCCTAGTTCAGAAAGCTGGGTGTACTCGTCAGGGTTGTCTAGACTAACAGAACTTATGAAGTGGATATAG
Source organism: Apodemus speciosus (assembly GCA_002335545.1). Classification (NCBI taxonomy): domain Eukaryota; kingdom Metazoa; phylum Chordata; class Mammalia; order Rodentia; family Muridae; genus Apodemus; species Apodemus speciosus. Next base: position 69,569 of record BDUI01003613.1, read on the forward strand.
ATAGACAGACAGACAGACAGACAGACAGACAGACAGACAGACAGACAGACAGATGATAGATTGATAGATAGACAGAATTTATTTGACTGACTTACAGGCTGTGGCCCCTAGTCCAGCAATAGCTGCCTATGAACAGAAGGTCCGAGAATCCAGTCATTGTCCAGCCCAAAGGCTGGACATCTCAGCTGGTCTTCAGTGTCCCCCAGAATCCCGAAAAACCAGGCTCTGATGCCAGGGAAGGAATGGACTTGCTAGTGAGGTGAGAACAAGCAGGCCAAAAGCAAATCTTCCTTCTTCCATGCCCTAATCTAGGCTCTCAGCACAAGGCATGGCCCAGGATAGAGGACATTCTTCCTACCTCAAAAGATCTGGATTGAAGGTGTGCCTTTCCACCTTAAAGACCCATATTAGACGTGAGTCTTTCCTTCCAATTAAGCAGAAACCCCTCACAGCAGGTGTGCCCTCTGTGTTTGGGGTTTTTAACTCCAGGTGTAGTCAGGTTGACAAACTCCAAGGAAAGGAGGCGGTCCTTGCAGTTAACAGACCTAGACACTTAAGCAGCTATGGTTTCCAGCTGTGGGGTAGATTGTGGGATGACACCTGAAACTAGCTGTCTCTCTTCCTAGAGAAGGAGACATGCACAGTAACTCTCGGGGCACCTGGACTCAGGAAGATGCCCACACAAGCCCCTCCTCTCTCAGACTTAATGAGAACACAGCCAGATAGGTCCTGTACCACAGTCTAGCTGCTCAAGAAGAACTGTGCTCTGGAACAACACTTCCCTTTCTTCCATGGTCAACCCCAACCTGAACCACTTCTTCTCTGGGCTGAGCAAGCCCAGATTCAAGGATACAGTCAGGCATATCACACGCACCTGAACCCAGTCCACCACTTACTTAGCAGTAAGATTGCTAACTGACTATAACCCATCAGTTCCTCCAGCTTTCAGAAGGTACTAGATTATTATACAGCTCCAGGTCCCACATTAGCTCTGAAGACTGCTCTATACCAGTCATTGGTAATGAACATGAATTGAATACTGTACTCTGTATTGAACTGCCTTAGTTCATAAGGAATCCCAGGAAGACAAGGCAGTTGGCCCCAGCTCTGGGGAGCTTGTACCAGCATCTACAGCAGCTCTAAGCTAGCTCTATGCCAAGGTAACCCAGTGTATGAGAAAAGAACCACACTGTTTGACCTCTCACCTCCATCCAATTATTCATGTGTCTGGTATTTATTGAATAGCCATGATATCAAACACGGCTGCTTCTCTCTTAGCCTGAGAGATGAAACCCATACGCAGAGTCACAGCCTGCTGTGTAGGGGTACCCTACTCTGTAATGATGGCTCCATAGATTGACACTTTTAAATTGTGGGTGGAGAATAGTCATTGACTGGTACCCGCACAGCTAGACCTGCCAGGAATGTGCTGTCCACCAGAGGAATGCGCCGAGGTCTGTGGGCAGTGTAAAGCTTTTAGGTGTAACTGGCTTAGCACATCTGCATCCTCTCCCAACTCATCCACGGGTGAGTTTGTCCTCATGCCTGTTGCCCTGACACAGATTCATTTTCCCTTGCTGTCTCTCAGAGCTGCTGTAAGCACTTCTTTTATGGAGCCATGAGGATACTCAGACATCTTTTATCGGTTCTCTTTACTAGTAAGCCATGTGAAGTCTCAAACGGGCATTTTTTTCCTCCTCAGGACTTTGCGCCYTGTGAACTACTTTCACAATCTTTCTCCAAGGGACATTTCCCATTGCTAGCTAGTTGTGTTTAGGAATGGGAACATGCAGGTGCCGGCACCTCAGGCTGACCCCAAGCTGCTGATGCATTCCCTCCATGGAGAAGTGCACCCAGCATCCACTTCCTTCTGTGTCCGCATGGTTGAACGGTGTCTCTTTAACGCTGTTTTTTTCTTTTAGGTTTGATTCCTTTGTACACTTGACCAGATGTTTTCATTATGTCCAGTAAGGGTTTAGCCTGGAGACTTGGGAGTCTGTAGCAGAGCAGTCAGCTACTGAGGGACAGTCCAGAGGAGAGAGCCTTGCTGGTCTCGCTTTGTAGATCTCTGCTCAGTTGAACAGCCAGGCAGGCCATCTCTTGGTGGTTTTAGGGCCAGCCTCTTAATTGGCTTCTGTACCCATCTGCCCTTCCTCCTACTACACTGTTATTAGTAAGGCTGCCACCCGTCAGAGCCAGGGTCCTCCTCTTTTATGTGAGGTCTCAAGACACTCAAAGTTTCGAGTTTTGCAGTCTATACCTGCCAAGGCTTCATAGCATTTAGGGTTAGGACTTTGAGCTGAGGATCCTGGTTCAAACAGGATAATTGACTGTAAGATGTTCCCATTAAGACCTCACTAACTGGGCAGTTCCAAACTACTTGGTGTTAAGAGTTGGCTTGCAGGTGGGAGAGATGGCTCAGCAATTAAAAGTGTGTACTGCTGTCTCTGAGGACACATGTTCAGTTTCCATCACCCATGTGGCTGCTGCCCCAGAGGGATGTTAAGACATCTCCAGCCTCGCATGCATGCACCCACACGCATATAAACACACACTTTAGAAATAATTATTAATTAAATTGTTGGCTGCTCTACCAATAGTATCTACGAGGTAGCTCCACATAACTTGTTATTAATCATAAAAAATAAATGAAAGTGACAGTTGGCTGCTTTGTTCTAGATACACGTTTGGAGACCCTTGACTTAAGTAAAGATTTGCAGGGCACTGAGAGCCTGGGAGCTGTGATCTTTCCTGCCTAGCTTTGAGCACTGCCCAGGACTCAACTCCACAGACGCCGCCAAAGCTGACGGGTTAGGAGCATAAGTCGTTTGCACCCTGTTTCAAAACTGAATCCTGTAAGCCTACGTTTTTCTACCTCATTGGCCATCTACTTTCACCCCATACTAATCCTGGTTCCAAATTATAAATATCTTCTTTTAAAAAAAAAAATTATTTTTTAGCCAGTGTGGTGGCCTATAATCCCAGCACTGGGAAGGCAGAGGCAGACGATCTCTGAATTCAAGGCCAGCCTGATCTACAAGACCAGTTCAAGGATAACCAGTGTTTGTTTGTTTGTTTGTATTTTTTTATGTCTATGGATGTAACTCAGCAGTGAGACACTTGCCCAGCATGCACAAGGCCTTGGTTTAATCTCTAATTACAAAACACAGGAAAGAGTCATCTGTGGGTGCTGAACACATGCAGGGCAGACATAGAATTGAGACCTAGTCTAAGAGATCAAAGAACAGCAGATGAAACCGAGATGACACGAGAGACTTCTTTTCTCTCTGGCTTTGGCTTTGAGACATCAGTGAAAGCAGACTTACAAGCTCCCATAAGAAAGAAGATCTTAGCCCACCCCACAATCAGGTATAAATAGAATAGACTGTAATGTGAAAGAAAGGCATCTGCAAGGAGCCCCAAGCAGACGTTCCCAGATATGTCTGGGTAAAGGTATGCTCAGGCCAAGTGGCCCTGAGGAGGCCCATATCCTGCTCAGGTCAAGCCCAGTCAGGCTTGTATTGTTAAGGGTGATCCTGATAGTAGGAGCAAGGTAAGTTTGCTCTTGGGGAACAGGAACATCTTGGCCCAAGTCTAGACTTACAGACATCAATGACTTCTCTGTTGGGATGCTGCCTGTCATCTTTGTGCTTCAGACTGGCTCGGGTCAGCAGTGTGGGTCTCATCCTAGCCCCAGGGCTACCACTGGCACTGGCCTTTCCCTGTCTGGAGATGGAAATGGCCCTCCCCTCAGGAGTTCTTCTAGTCATTATGCTACTGACAAGAATAATGGAAGACTGTCCTACCCAGGCAGAGGCCAGTACATTTGGAGCTATTCTGGAGGAAAGAAAGGGAATTACAAGGAGTATGGATTTGGTTCCCAATACCACAAAGGGTTCTATGGCCCTGGAGGGTGATGGTTGGGCTTACAAGGTAGAAGTTATCATTTGGCAGTGAGAGGGGATTATGGGGCCAGAATCATGTCAAGAAGGTTCTTGGGAGAGACAGTCACTGGTGGCTCTTATTGACTATGTTTCTTTTGTTAATGTAGTGTCTCATTAAATTCTCAAATGGTTTCTTGTCAACCAGGATAAGAGCTTGTCCCTGTCGGAAATCCCGTGGTGTCTGAGCTGAGGAAGGGCAGCTGGTGTGGAATGTGTGCATTTATCTGTATTCTTTTCCATAGGTTCCATTAAGTTTGTCTGGCTTAATTTAATGGGAGCTTCTGGGAGCTGCAGACTGTAAAGGGCGAGGGTAAGGTTCTTGTCACCTCTTCAGGTTCCTCTCCTTCCAACGGGACCTCCTCCTTCCCCCCCTCCCCTCAGCCTCTTCCCCCTCCAACCTGCGTGTGTGTTCTGCTGCCTTCCCTCCCTCCTTCTCTCTTCCCTTTGTGTTTTTCTTCCGCCTCTCTCAACCACCTTTCCTTCCAGGTCGTTTGAGTCAAGTTGAAGTAGGCTGAAGTAGGCAGCCGGTGGTACCCACTTCGGCTGCTGGGGGGCCCCCTGTGTGTTAAAACAGTGCTAGGAGTTTTATTCTAACACTCTGGAACCTCTGTTTTCTTTTTCTTTTCTTTTTTTTTCTTTTTTCTTTTGTTTTTTTTTTTTCTCTTCTGTTTTTGTGTAGGTCTCTTTAGTCAGCCTTATAGCTAATGCCCTGGGCTACTCGGAACTAGGTGCCATAAAGTCCCTTAGGACCCTAAGAGCTTTGAGACCCTTAAGAGCCTTATCACGATTTGAAGGGATGAGGGTAAGACACTAAGAGTAGCTGATCCTTCTGCATGCCAATGGAAACTGTTAAAGCATGCTAGAACTGATCACACGGTGGAAAGATCATTCAGACACGAGCTCTGTGACGCAGCCGCTGATTTGATCCTCCACGCTCTCCCCTGCACCTGCCCCGTGTGCAGGGGACCGCACTAAGCTGCCTCATCACATTACTATCAGCCCGACCCCAACAACGTGCCGCTGTAGAACATGTTCACACTGGCTCCCTCATCTGGCCTGGCTTACCTGTAGCACTTGGGGTGGCTTTCTGGGCTGTTGGATTTATAGGGAGAATCACCAGGTGCAAAGAAGGGGAATTGTAACCCAGAGACCCACTGAAAAGCCTAGGCCGCAGGCAGGCAGAGTGCTCGGTAGAGGCAGCTACCAGATGGGGCCTGTGGCCTTGGGGGGGGGGGGTCACTGAGAAAACAGCCAAAGAGGGACTTGAAGACAAGATGGCAGGCTTGGGACTGGGGGCGGAGCAGAATTCGGCCGTGACCCTGGGAGAAGAGATGCTTTTCTTTGTACTCTGATTCCTCTCATTGCACCTTGTTGTTCTCAGCCCAGTCCCGGGAGGACTGGCAGCCTCTGTCTGATAGCAAAGCTTTCCCCTCACCCCAACCCCTGTGCCCATGCTCTGTGGCCCTTGGCCTCACACCATCAGAACAGCGGACAGCGCTAGGGGACTATATCAGCTAGTTCTGAAATCTCCTAAGACCCCCTGTTCCTTCCTGCTTGGGCGATATCCTACCCAAGTCCAGACGACACAAGGGGATGCCCCCTGTCATGTTAGAAAGGCTTCCTCTGTTGGTGCCTTTTCTCTCTTGGTTTTAATGATTGTTAGTGTGCACAGATATATGTGCACAAACTAAAATGTTGTCTTCCAGAAAATGGACATGCTGGTTTGGTGGCGTTAGTTGCCCTGTGCTAATCAGAGAGGTCTGTTATTACTTAAGGGGCCCAAGAAAGCTCACCTTACCGTAGACATTGAATACATGCAGGAGAGCAAACCAGAGGATGATTTTCAGTGTGCAAATATCAGAACATAGGCACAAGAATGGCGTGGTTGCAATGGTCCACAGGGAGTAAGACTGATGGGCGGAACTGGAGACCAGGACAGTGTGGCTGTGCCCGCTCCTCATCCGTGAGCCTGGCCACTGTGCCCCCGTTCACAGCTCTACAGAAAGGTGGAACTTATGGGGACTTAGAAATGTTATTATCTCGGTTTATTTAAACAGACGATGTTTCGATGAGCTCATATTTCCTCTAGCACAGTTACAGTTTGGCTTTGTAAACCCAAGCCTCCGACAGCCCTCTGCAAGAAGGGTAGTTCCAGGGCAGTAAACTCTTTCTAATTAAAAATGAATTCTAAGTCTGTCTCCCACAAGCAAGAGGTTGGAACATTTTGCATGACGGGTGCTATTCTAACCAGGCTAAATTCAGAGAGAGTAAATAAAACTCCAATGTCAACGGTTGAAATGACCACAGTGTGAGTAGAAGCAGGGTTAAAACGTCTCTCTCCGCTCCCCCTGCTGCCTGCCCACATACTTCATAAGGGATGATAAGCCTCGGTAGTTTTAGAGCTGACGGTCCATCTTGGTAGCCAAACAGCTCTGAACAGGATAGAGATATGGACAAATTCCGTCAAAGGCATTGATTTCACCATTGGCCCTGAACCCAGTCTCTAACAAGGACCCTGGACCTCCTAAAGAGGTCACCGCTACCTCTAGACAGCCCCCAGTCTGCCCTGCTGGCGCTATGAACTCTCCCCGCCTGACTGCTCACTTCTGTCACTAGCACTGTGCCAGAGCAGTAGCCATGGGCCAGCTGGAGGCATTTGCTCAAAGGAAGTGGCTTGAATTGTCCAGATGCAGGCATCCTTTTGGTCCCCCCTTTCCACCCCTTTTCTCCCCTTCCCTCACCTCTCATTTGCCATGTCCCCCAAAACTTGGACTTGCCAACTCTCAAGAAGATTAGAAACCCATCTAGAATAGATGAAAAGGGAGTCTCGTTTTTAAAGTACCCGCCTGTTTTTGGTTAAGATAATATCGGCAAAGAACAAGTGTGAGCCCAAAGCTGCAAGTTAATTCAGTGGCGCTTGGGGGTCAGCGGGGTCGACGTGCTACTTTTGGTTGGTGCCAGTCAACCAGCAGAGTACTAACTAGCTGCCTGGGCAAGTGGAAATCCATTCCCGCCCTGAAGCTCTCCACCCCTTCTGTGGAAGAAAAGCTACTAGGCTGGGCAAAGGTTACAGCAAGTTACCCAGTAGTGCCTGTGTTTATTCAAGCATGATTTTCCACGGGGTGCGTGTTGTCATTCAGTAGATTGGCTACTCTATGCCAGCATTTGCAAGATCCCACCTCAACCTCTCAGCTAGGAGACCTCGGTAAGCCTCCGTGCAGACGGGCTCAACTGTCATTGTGCTGCTCTGGCTTGAGGCTCAGCCCTTCAGGTGAAAGGGGGTGTCACCCTAGCCTGTCCTGGGTACTCACTTCAGTCTTCTCTCCTTCCTCAAACCAAAGACCAGAAATTGCAACAGCCCTGCCTGCCATTGGCAGAGGAGCACTGTGTCACCCTTGCTTTTCTCTCCTCCATAGTCTCCCTTAAGACCCTGCTGTGCCGTTAACTCCTGAGGGTATTGACTGCTATGAAACATGCATGCATTTCTGTTGTCAGTACATGGTTGTCACTAAAGCCATGTTCCCTCTGCCAGATGCTAAAAGCTATCTCAGACTTCATAGAGTGTGCCGAGCTGGAATAGTCAGTGTGGGGATGGTAAATGTGAGACTCGACATCTAGTGCTTTTCTGACCAACTAAGTGATAGTTGTATCAGCCACTGCGTATAAACTGCCTTTGAAAATTGTAAACCCCTCCCAGGTTTCTGGAACCCACCCTTGAGCTCTGTGTCTAAGCCGTAGAAATCTAGCTTTTCCCAGTAATAGGCTCCATCATAATTAGGGCAACATAAAACACCCAGAGAGCACAGGAAGAGAGCGAGGGCACCAAGTGACCACTGGCGAGGACATTGTCATTAGGCTTGCCTTTCCCCTGGGTTGCTGAGATGGACACAGTGACAGTCATTCTGGCATGCAGCTAACTCTGCTTCTGTGCTTGTGGCTTGGTGGCCAGCATCCACAGCAGAGAAGTGAGGGGGAAATTCTACCAACTCTGTCCACTGTTTGGTTTGTAAAGCTAAGGTAAGGAGTTTTCCAGTAGTTGTGATTAGTAAATAAAAAGACACTGCAGAGGCTGAGAATATAGCTTGAAGGGAAAGTCCTTCTCATCCCTTGCACAGAGAGGGAAACAATTGTATCTTACAGATACATTTTATCTTATAGGATTTTTTTTATATTCTCTGAGTGGAGGCTCATTTTGGCATCAGACTTATAAAAAAACCAAGGTTCAAAGAGATTGCCTAGGGTTAGCTACTTCTCCCTTGCAGTGAGTGTTCTGCRTCCATCTGTTACTTTAACATGTGGACACCTTGTAGGTGGGTGAGACTGAACTTTACAAGAGCTCATCAGCATCCTTGAAGGGAGAGGAGTCTGCAGAGCAGGTGACAGGATGCCTTGCCAGGAACATTCACAGAACCAGGCTCCACACCAGGCTCTGCTGTCTGCCACACACTTGAGCTCTGCTGTGACATGTGCCACACCCATGTACCCACAAACATGCYACACACATGCACAAACATATGCAGGCAAACACCTCACATGCCACATGCATACATGCACCTGTATATTCATGTCCATGGGCTTGTGACTCTGTCACCTGCTCTTCCTGTTTGAGAGGTGACTGTTCCTTTGTGGACCATCCTCTTTTGCCTGTTTTTGCCTCCCACCAAAGACAGACAACTGTAGAATGAGGTAAAGATTGAGCCTGATTATCTAGCACCCTTGATAAATGTACAAAATAACATGGAGAATCTCCAGGCTGCAGAGATTCTGGGTGCCCTTGCTTGAAGGACTAGACATTTACAGTAGTGACTATGTCTTGGTCTAAGAGTTAAGAAAGAACTGCCTCTCCGTCTAAAGGCCTTCATATATGGATTGCACAATCAGAAAATGAACAGTCTAAAGGAAGTCTGACTAGCTCTTTCCAGCACAGGACAGTGTCTTCTCAGCCAAGTTGTCCAGTGAGGACAGTCTGAAGTAAAAACAGTGCTATCTGGCCAAACTTTCCGGACCGTGGCCACTCTGCTCAAGACATTGTTTGACCCAGTGACCTCCAGTGTTGCTTTCTGAGCACTGAGCTCTAGTGAACGCCCCTGAGATGGGAGGTACTGCCTGGCCGCCTCTAGTATAATGCAGAACCCAAGAAGCATCTGCTCCTGGAGRCTACTTGTTTTTAACTTTGTGAAYTGAGCCCCGACTGAGCAGAGTGTGAGCCATCAGCATATGGAAGGCAGGACAGCAGTGAGCCTTGAGGGAGACTCGTGTCTGCTCACATTTTAATCGTAAACTGTTTGGTAGAGGGAATATAGCTTTTTCTTTCTTCCTTGAGCCTGCAACAATCTGCATGCCCAGCTATTGCCTGAGAAGAGATAACCGCCTTGCATARCTGTRAGACGTTCTGTAGTGTGCTAACCCAAAGGGCAGTGCTCTGATTTTGAACAATTGTGCCTTGTTTTCCAGAAGGGGAATGCCTGCTGAAAGGCTGCTAGTGAGCTTGTGATTGCTCTCTGAACAGAGCATATTTTGTGAGTTGAAAAAGGGAAGTCTGGACTAAGAAATCTTTTTTTCTGGTCCCAGGTTGGTGCCAGGGGGTGGGGGGGAAAGAGTCAACTTGGGCAGAGAAGTTTGTATTAACCGAAATAAACCACAACATACTAAAAGTTCACCCAGATATAGTGTAGAGACATGGACACTTGGGGTCCTGCTTGTGGGCCTGTCCAGTTACTGTAGTCACAAAGACAATACAGTGTATTTGTGGCAGAACATGCCACAGAAATGTCATTCCCCTCCTGGAAACAAACAGAATGTGCCTGTGGTGGGTTCCCTTGAGACTCAGCTGCCTCCCTTCCAATGCAGGTGGTGGTGAACGCCTTGGTGGGCGCCATCCCCTCCATCATGAACGTGCTGCTGGTGTGTCTCATCTTCTGGCTGATTTTCAGCATCATGGGAGTTAACCTGTTTGCGGGGAAGTACCACTACTGCTTTAATGAGACCTCAGAAATCCGGTTCGAAATCGAAGATGTCAACAATAAAACTGACTGCGAGAAGCTCATGGAGGGCAACAACACAGAGATCCGATGGAAGAATGTCAAGATCAACTTCGACAACGTCGGNGAATATCACTATTAGCTTGCAATTATTGGTATGGTTTAATACATATTAAAACTTAAAATGGTTGTTAATGTCCTGTTCGAGTGTGGTGTAAATGATTGTCTAAGCCATAAGGCAGCCACAGAATCTAATTCCTTTATATTTGTTCAGGCACAGTAAGTATTTTTAGTGGAACAGAATATAAGAAATGAATCATTCCATCGATAACTATATATTTACCCTTTCATGAAGTTTTACATTATTTAAGGATTGATTTTGAATATTACATATGTATTTATATATAAAAGTAAAATGTAAGTTCTTTCGACCTCTCAGTATTATTTTTCTAAACAAAAATTGAAAATGCTTACATTCTCCTTTAACGCATTACCAAGCCTTGCTAATCAGACAGTATACTTCTGACTTCGACTAATTCATTCCTTGCTCCACCGTTTAAGTTCATGATTATATTGTGTGAAAATTGCCTTCTAAGATGTATGCCATGCACACATAAAGATAGGTGTGGTTCATTTACACAATGGAATACTACTCAGCTTTTACGAATGAGGACATCCTGAGTTTTACAGGCAAATGGATGGAACTAGAAAATACCATCCTGAGGGAGGGAACTCAGACCCAAAAGGACATGCATGRTATGTACTCACTATTAAGTGTATATTAGCCAAAAAAAGAAAAAAAWGTATGGAATACCCAAGATACAGTTCACAGAACTCAAAAAGGTCAACAAGCTGAAGGGCCCAAGTGATAACGCCTCAGTCCCACTTGGGAGGAAGAAGAAATCAATCACAAGTGGGAAGGGAGGGAGGGAGGGAAAGTGGAAAGGGGTTGGATGGAGGTGGAGACAGGAACCTGATCTGGTATTGGGTGAAGGAAAAGGACCATAGCCCTGAGGGTCAACAGAAAGAATGGAAACAGGCAACCTCTGGATGGGTGGGGGCACTCCAGAATGCACCAGAGACCTGGGAGGTGAGAGACTCTCAGGACTCAAAGGGAGGAACCTTAGATGAAATGCCCAACAGTAGGGAGAGGGAACTTATAGAGCCCACCTCCAGCAGGAAGACAGGCGAGGGGGCAATCCCACAGTCAAAACTCTGACCTGTAATTGTTCCTGTCTGAAATTACTGCAGGGATGGAAATGGAGAGGAGCCTGAGGAAAAGGAGGTCCAGCTACAGGCCCAAAGTGGGATCCAACTCAAGGGGAGGTCCCCAGGCCTGACACTAKTACTGAGGCTATGGAGCRCTCACACAAAGGGACCTRKCATGRCWRCAYTCYRGAAGACCCAACAAACAGTTGAAAGAGTCAGATGCAGATTATTTGCCCCCAACCAATGGACAGAAGCAGCTGACCCCTGTGGTTGAATTAGGGAAAGGCTGGAAGAAGCTGAGGAGGAGGGCAACCCTGTAGGAGGACCAGCAGTCTCAACCTGGACCCCCGAGATCTCTCAAACACTCTACCCCTAACCAGGCAGCATACACCAGCTGATATGAGGCCCCCAGCACAAACACAGAAGAGGACTTCTGGGTCTGGGTTCAGTCAGAAAAGATGTACCTCAAGAGACTGGAGGCCCCAGGGAGTTTAGAAGTCTGGTTGGGCTGGAGATAGGGGGTGGGGACATCCTTGTGGAGACAGGGAGGTGGGGAGGAGGTATTGGATGTGGAACAGTTGAAGGGTGGATTGGGGTGGGGTGGTGAGTGGGTAAAATCTGGAGTATAAATAAATAAATAAAAGACAAAAAATAAAATAAAAAATTAAAAAATCCAATAAAAAAGTAAAAAAAAAAGGTAGGTGGTATATAATGGATAATTAGAAAACATGGTTATTATGGATAGAAAAGGATTWCATGTTATTTTAGAGGAGACAAACACTTTTAATGTTGTCAAAACAGAAAAATAAAATTTCTTCACTTAATTTTCAAAGATAGTGTAAATCATGTACATTTTAAAGCAAAGTATGAAAATGTCAAGTGGTATTAATGTAGATGTGTTAGAGCATTACATATTGCTGAAACATTTTTAAAGTTCTATTTTCTTGTTATTTAGTAACTAGTTACTAAACAACACATTGTCAAGCTATAACATGAAATTTCAATTACCATAAAATATAAACTATCATATTATTGGTAGAAAGCTTAGATCAATTACAGACTTTTAAAGACCAAAATTTTATGAATCACAGTCAGCCAAAATTGAGGTATGAACAGCCAAGATAAGAAGATACCCTAAATAGATTTTGGCCTTTTGATAGTATTCTCATTCCCCCTTTGGCTGATGGAACATGATCTCTTTTTTTAATAAGATATTGAAATAAGATAGACTGTGGCTTCCAAGGAAATTTCATGAAATATATTGACTCTCTCATTTTGTTATCATAACTGTGGAGGCTAAGCCAAGTCACAGGACACACTGCTTCATAGAGGGGACTGACCTATCTTGGACACAGATCTGTCAGCCAGAGTCAAGCCTTCAGATAATTGCAAACCTGATTCAACATCTTGATTGCTCTCTTCATAAAAATCAGCTTACTTCATAAAGTACAGTGAGTTGAAATAATTAATGGTTTTGTAATGTCACTCTTGAGTTCATGATCCAAAGAAACAGAGATTATAAATGTATGCATTATGTGACTGTGTCTTTCACTGTCTAGTTCTGCAGAAATCTTCCAAATTGTTTAATTTGAGCACACATTTGTCTTATAGTTCTAATTCTAATATTAAATGTGATCAGTACTGGCTATTTCTGGATCTCAACTACATTATTTTTGCATTTATGTAATTAGAAATTATATCTAGATGATATCTATAATATTTTCTAGGTTTATGAGTGTTTGAGAGTATTAGCATTGGGTTAGTCAGGTCCGACAATAGAATTTGAATATCTAAAAGCTGCTACATTTATTAATATTAATAACTTGTTCTTGTTTTGTATTTAGGATCACTCAAAAGATAATAGAGTATTTAAAATAGATTTAGTAATCTCTTATATACTAGCTTCCGTTTATTATTGACATTCCTATTATAGAAGATAAGTTGCAAGATGTATGACCTATTGATTAGAAATGAGGGAAAGATGAGTGATTGTGCAGCTCTAATTTAGAGGCACATTTAAATCACTGAGAGGGTTTTAAAAATACTGATCCTGGAACTTCCCCTCCTAGAAGCTAAATCAGAATTTCTGGTAAGTTCTGGCAATATCTGGTAAGGTGGTTAGGAACAGGTTTTTTTTTTTTTTTTTTTTTTTTTTTTTTTTTTTTTTTTGTACTTTATATGTAACTTCAATTTATGGGTAGTGATAAAGATCTCTGACACTCATGTGCAGTCAGTCGTTGCCATTTGGGATGAGTGCATTGCACACAAAGGACATTCACAGCTGTGCTTGAGACCTGTACACAGGAGTTAGAACCACTGGTCCAGGCTGCTATGGGCAGTTAGAGCTTGCATAYGGTAGATCCATTTCTAGCTGTTTGAGAATTCTCCACACTAATCTGAATAAAGTAGTTTCTATTTTAATCACAACATGAAGGATAGATGTTATAAGTGAGATTTTTGAAACTGATAGTTTATGTTMGCTGAAGATATTAATGATGTCTGGCCTGACTTTTARCAGACAGCCAGAGAATTTCAGTAACTTTGCAAATAGTGTTAGAAGTAAAACTTCATGTTGCAAAAATTAACATTTAAATTTTAATACGTTAAAAAGCTTCTTCCACAAAACAATAAAGATAAAAAGAAAATTAGTTATACCCATAAACTTATGGGCAGAAGGTGTGACATGAGCTAAGTAGCAAAACAAAACAAAACAAACAAAATAAAACACAGAAGTCAAAGAATAG
>BDUI01003613.1:84015-95011 GCA_002335545.1 Apodemus speciosus
ACACACATGCACAAACATATGCAGGCAAACACCTCACATGCCACATGCATACATGCACCTGTATATTCATGTCCATGGGCTTGTGACTCTGTCACCTGCTCTTCCTGTTTGAGAGGTGACTGTTCCTTTGTGGACCATCCTCTTTTGCCTGTTTTTGCCTCCCACCAAAGACAGACAACTGTAGAATGAGGTAAAGATTGAGCCTGATTATCTAGCACCCTTGATAAATGTACAAAATAACATGGAGAATCTCCAGGCTGCAGAGATTCTGGGTGCCCTTGCTTGAAGGACTAGACATTTACAGTAGTGACTATGTCTTGGTCTAAGAGTTAAGAAAGAACTGCCTCTCCGTCTAAAGGCCTTCATATATGGATTGCACAATCAGAAAATGAACAGTCTAAAGGAAGTCTGACTAGCTCTTTCCAGCACAGGACAGTGTCTTCTCAGCCAAGTTGTCCAGTGAGGACAGTCTGAAGTAAAAACAGTGCTATCTGGCCAAACTTTCCGGACCGTGGCCACTCTGCTCAAGACATTGTTTGACCCAGTGACCTCCAGTGTTGCTTTCTGAGCACTGAGCTCTAGTGAACGCCCCTGAGATGGGAGGTACTGCCTGGCCGCCTCTAGTATAATGCAGAACCCAAGAAGCATCTGCTCCTGGAGRCTACTTGTTTTTAACTTTGTGAAYTGAGCCCCGACTGAGCAGAGTGTGAGCCATCAGCATATGGAAGGCAGGACAGCAGTGAGCCTTGAGGGAGACTCGTGTCTGCTCACATTTTAATCGTAAACTGTTTGGTAGAGGGAATATAGCTTTTTCTTTCTTCCTTGAGCCTGCAACAATCTGCATGCCCAGCTATTGCCTGAGAAGAGATAACCGCCTTGCATARCTGTRAGACGTTCTGTAGTGTGCTAACCCAAAGGGCAGTGCTCTGATTTTGAACAATTGTGCCTTGTTTTCCAGAAGGGGAATGCCTGCTGAAAGGCTGCTAGTGAGCTTGTGATTGCTCTCTGAACAGAGCATATTTTGTGAGTTGAAAAAGGGAAGTCTGGACTAAGAAATCTTTTTTTCTGGTCCCAGGTTGGTGCCAGGGGGTGGGGGGGAAAGAGTCAACTTGGGCAGAGAAGTTTGTATTAACCGAAATAAACCACAACATACTAAAAGTTCACCCAGATATAGTGTAGAGACATGGACACTTGGGGTCCTGCTTGTGGGCCTGTCCAGTTACTGTAGTCACAAAGACAATACAGTGTATTTGTGGCAGAACATGCCACAGAAATGTCATTCCCCTCCTGGAAACAAACAGAATGTGCCTGTGGTGGGTTCCCTTGAGACTCAGCTGCCTCCCTTCCAATGCAGGTGGTGGTGAACGCCTTGGTGGGCGCCATCCCCTCCATCATGAACGTGCTGCTGGTGTGTCTCATCTTCTGGCTGATTTTCAGCATCATGGGAGTTAACCTGTTTGCGGGGAAGTACCACTACTGCTTTAATGAGACCTCAGAAATCCGGTTCGAAATCGAAGATGTCAACAATAAAACTGACTGCGAGAAGCTCATGGAGGGCAACAACACAGAGATCCGATGGAAGAATGTCAAGATCAACTTCGACAACGTCGGAGCAGGGTACCTGGCCCTTCTTCAAGTGGTGAGTGCTTCTGCTTCCTTCAGGCCCGGGGCAGGCAGGCTGCCTCACAGGCCTCGTCCTCTTTTTTTTTTTTTTTTTTTTTTGCAGTCCGGGTCCTTTATTTCCGTTTTGTACATTAGGCCATGAATTCATACGGAATGGCCTCGTCCTCTTGAGAACGATGTGCTCCCCCAAATCAGCCTCAGGGCAATGCCTTTCCCCTGGCTTTCTGGATGCCTCTTGGAAGAATCTGGTGAGAGGGTCAGTTCTGTTGAGCAGCAGATAGAAGCACTGCAGCAGACCACGGGGTGTTAGAACAGTGGTTCTCAACCTGTGGGTCTCGACCCCCAAGTCACAGGTCAGATGTTTCCATCACTATTATAACAATAGCAAGGTTACAGTCRCGAAGTAGCAATGAAACAGTTTTATGTTTAGGGGTCACCACAACAGAGGAAGTGTACTAAAGGGTCTCAGCAGCAGGAAGGTTGGTTGAGAACTCCTAGGCCAGAGGGGCCATCTTCTTTCCCTGGGGCAGAGCATACAGTTAACTGGAGAGAAGAGAAGGGGAGAAGATGACTGGGAAGGCCAGGGTGAGAGAGGACAAAGCAGAGGGACAACTGTGCTGTTGTGTGCTAAGAACAGGCCGTGCGTGCCACCGTGCCACCGTGCCACCGCCCCTGCAGCGAGCTCGCCAAAGCTTGTGCACCATCCCTAGCTTTCTAGTGTCCTCACTGGTGCTGGGAACATTCGCTGGGGACACAGTGTGCCACGTGGGAGCTGGTAGGACCTTGCCTCAGGCCATCAKGAAGCTGAGGCACACCCAAGTGCATCCTGATGCGCAACTTAGGACGAATCACTTGGCTCCTCTGATGACCCTTTGATTCTGCAGATAACAATACCTTGCCTAATTGTTAAGAGAATTTGTGATTWAAAAAAAAAAATCTCAGCACAATGCCTAGCACGAAGTTAATTAAGATAATTGTCATTCTGTGTTTTCGMTCCTGTTATTACTATGCCTACATTATTCAGTCTTTGTAAGAATTAAACATAATGGTGCCGGGAGAGCTCGCAGCCTGAGCCAGCCACGGTAAGCTCTCCCTGCTGATGCAGCAGCAGGAAAGTTCWTGGGGCGGCTGCGCTCCATCCCATGACGGTCCCTCTGCTTTTCTGTCAGTTTAAGAAGTTGGGGCTCCTTGGGCTTAAAGCCAGGATGGAAGAGTAGGGCCCTTGCCTGATTGGACGAGGCCCTGGGTTCAATTCCCAGCACCACAAAGTAGCTAACTCGTTAAAAGAAAAAATAGGTTGGGCTCATGACTTAAACCTGAACAGCTCAAGAAAACAAGTGTGCATCCACCAGCCAGCCCGACAGGTGTCCACTCTCCGCGTGTGTAAGACAGCCCCACAAGAGCCCACTGCCCAAGTGTGCACTGGACTGTTTGCCAGCAGGCCATCCGATGAATAAAGCAGCCCCCCATAAATCCCCCATAATCTGGTTGAGCTCAGCTGAGAATGCTATGCTGACTGTTTGGTTTGCTCCGCCGTTCCCGCTCTGCCAGGCTGAAGGAGGGCTGAGAGGAGTCTGCTGAGGTGAGCTAGTCAGTGAGCTAGTCCCAGGGCCGCATGGGCGAGTTAGTACGGGCGGAGCTCCAAGCCTGTGGGTTTGTCTGTGGAGTGCAGCTGTGAGTATCCCGGGCACTTGGTGCTTAGGTAACTCCTTTCCATACAGTGGCTCCCCCGTGGAGGGCCAAGCATGGGTCCTTCTTCACGCACGCGGTCCACCTGCCTCGCTGTGGGCTCTGCTCTCAGACTTGTCAGCGAGCGCCAGTCCAGTCACCGCCATCCATTTCTTTGCCAGACTTCAGTGATATTTTCAGGGACTTTAGTCAAAGCCTCTTTGAGATCTTTCTTGATAAAAATAACTTAAGTCTATGTGAGCTGTCCCTACCTACCCTCCCCCCTTTGTAGTCTCACTGAACCTCAGCCTGGCCTTTAGGACCCTGCCTTGACGCCAGCCACTCCCTAACAGGCACAGTCTAATGACTGATTCTGTTTCCCAGGCAACCTTCAAAGGCTGGATGGACATCATGTATGCAGCTGTAGATTCCCGAAAGGTAAGGACATGCATGGTGAAATGTGGCCAGCTTAAATGATAGAAAGCAATCCTCGTGGTAGAGCCATCAGGAACCACGCAGGGCGCAAGAACGGAGGGCCGGAAGTGTCTCCTTGGACACTCACGGCTTGTCCTGTTGACTATAAATACTTTCCCTCCTCTTAGTAAACCCTCCTGGTGGCACTGACTCCCCTCATGCCTGCTCCCTGTACCTCATCCCTCAGGTGACAGTGCCTTTGAAGGACAGGTAGACCATGGGAGGGCAGAGAGAACCCCAAGCTTGTCAGCCACACAGAGGGAGATTAGGGCTGGTGGCATCAGCATGCTGGAGCCAGCCACCTGACGACCCGGGAGCTGACCTGAGCCCCTCTTTCCTGTCCTCGACAGCCGGACGAGCAGCCCGATTATGAGGGCAACATCTACATGTACATCTACTTCGTCATCTTCATCATCTTCGGCTCCTTCTTCACCCTCAACCTGTTCATCGGTGTCATCATTGACAACTTCAATCAACAGAAGAAAAAGATAGGTTTCCTCCCCATGCTGCCACGGCAGAGGCCAGCCCAGATGAGAGGCACTCTGGCCTTGTTTCTAGAGAAAGAATGCCTCCCCCACCCCTCTCTCTCCAAAACTCAAATCTCCACCTTCCNTAATAATAGAGGCTCATTGGTTAAGTGTGTTTATTGCTCTTGTAGAGGACCAGACTTCGGTTTCAGGCAGCTCACAACTTCCTGCAGCTCTAGTTCTGGGGCATCTCCAGATGACTTCTCCAGCCTCTGAGGGTATGCAGGCATGAGCATATGCATACAAAGGCATGAAGACATAYGTCAATGCATGCATAAAAAGATGTGCTCTTCCTATGATCTCTGTCACAATATRCATTACAGGTAAGTCTGTTTACAAATGTCTTATAAGCTTTCACTCAGTCTTGGGACAGAAAGGACATTTCCCAGTTAGATACTTTCTAAAAATTSCTTCCACACAATTAGGATTGCTTTGTATATTACTGCTTTTCAGACACTCCAGATCTCCCTGATAGTTTCACCCAGCCCCACAGTGGTGTTATTAAAAAAATACTTCTATTTGGTCATTTTGGAGTTCCTTATTCATTTACTCAAGAACTTTCATATTCTGAAGCACCAATTTCCAGTCATATATCTTTGTATCCTTATCAAGTCCCAGACTAGTGATTATCATTCACTGTGAAGCTAATTATAGTTTCCCAAATGTTAGAGCTCTATGTGCCACAGTTGTACTTGTGCCTTCACAAATGGAGAATGATAACAAAAATTAACCAGAAGCACAGATCTAGTGTAAAATTCCCGTGTCCTGCTAGAAAATTGCAGTGCATACCTGTGATGTGTGTCTTACCACTTCTGAAGCTCACTTTTGCTAATTGGATCTGGTTTATTTTAAAAATGGACGGTCATGACAGGACTCGACCTCAGCTCACAGCTTAGGAGACACYCCCCTTCTTTCCACCTTCTGGAGCCACCCAGGYGCTTCCTTTTGTGTGCTGAACTGATTSTAAGTTCCAGTTGGAAGGAGGCAACTGGCCAAATTCTTCCCTGTATCCTCTAGAGTTTCAAGTCCTCCTCCACATGGTACTGATGCTAAAGGAGGGTGATACTAATCTACGCTGGTCTTGGAAGGCAGGAGGAAAGGTAGAGGACATATTGTAAGAACCAAAAGAACGAAAAGGGATGTGAGGTTTCCTAAATTTCATTTTAAGTCAATTCTTCCTTTATCATCTTTAATGTGTTGGGGGAGAAATAGGTCAGGGGACTGGGGAGATAGCTAGGCAACTGTATGGCAGAATGTGGGAGAGAGAGAGGGAGAGAGAGAGAAAGAGAGATAGATAGATAGATAGATAGATAGATAGATAGAGAGAGATTGTAGTCTCATCTTGTCTTCTAGTGAAAAGGAAAAGAATGTGGTTTGTGCTAGCTTTTACGAGTATCTGCAGCCTCATGAAGCAGTTTGCAGCTAAAACATGCCTCTCTTCCCCTTTGTTATYGGTTCTACAGAAGATGATTAATTCTGCACTAACTGAAAAACCCAAAYTGGTCATTTGGTTGTACTCTATCCACCAGAAGAGGGCGCGGCTGCAGTGTGGAAGCTCACTGCACTAGGGCAGAGTCTTCACTGACACTGGCAGTTTGCAGGAGTCTGTTTGCCACTGAGTAATTTGGCCCTTATGCTTTGCTCGGAGCACCAAGGGGTGCTCCTGTCACTGTTTGAGGAGAATGTCAGCAAATCTGACTTCCAGCTAGGTCTTAGTTTTGGAGTCACTCCCCTTAAGAGATGTAGCTCCWATAGCAGGGCATGGGCCGTTAGGCGATCTGCAGGCAATCATGGTGGGTTAGCCAGTGATGGATGTGGCGTGTTCTAGATTCCGTGGAGTTAAACACAAAATAACTAAAAGTCCTATCAAAACCACTTTCTGAAAACTCAAAAAAAAAAAAAAAGCATAACCACTCAAAGTTTAAAGAAACCCAAAGTCTTCTCTACTGCGTGTGGGTTTACCAGTTACTTCAAATGCATCTTGAAGGTAAAAACGATACTTTTACAGATACAGATAAATCTAAACCCTTTTGGTTCAATTATCTTTTGCCACTACTTTTTTATAAACTGAGGAACATATTTTTAAAACATTAGTATATTAGGATGGATGGCCACAGGGCATCGGAACACCATTTACTATTTGTACTACTRTCTAGTCAGTTAGATGATAGAATATACTGTCATTTTCCTTGGGAGATTAAGAARAAAAGATGCCTAAGTGTTTCTCTGGTAAASTATTTCAAAAGAACCCTATCCAATATTTCTGAAGTRGTAGATGTATTATCTCACTTCTGCCAGAGAGATYCCTGAGTCCCCTTTCAAACACTCTTCGTCAGCTTGGCTTAGGGCTTTGTCAGAGTACCTGCAGGATTGCTATTGACCTGTTTCTTTAKCTCCCTCGCTGCTGAGACATTGCACATGCCAGACTTGTCCTTTCAGTTAGTTCCCAGGCAGACACAATCAAGAGGAGCACTGGGTACCAGGAGGATGGTCTGTCTTTCAATGGCTGTACTTGCTCTTGTAGGTAGTCTCTGATTTAGAAGCTACTGGAAGCTCTTTGATAAATTAAAAGCCATATATATTTAATTGACATTTGGAGTGAATTGGCCTTTGGTGGTGAAAGGACATTTTAAAATATTTTTCCCCCTCTGGACAAAGCAAAACTGTTTAAGATGGGTTGAAAATTAATTAGGGTGGTTGAGGAGCTGACTCAGTGGATAAAGTGACAAGCAANTCAGAGAGAACGCTGTTCCCTTCCTGTTCAGGTCAGAGAGAACGCTGTTCCCTTCCTGTTCAGGCTTTTCACCTTGTGTTAGAAAGGAAAAACAGGCAGGAAAGCCTGTTTGCCAAGCGCCATGCACACCTGCGTTTGGAAGCCACACTAAAGTATAAAGTCATGGGGACCCCAGTCAGTGGTGACACACACCTTTAATCCCAGCATTCCGGAGGCAGAGGCAGGCGGATCTCCGAAGTTCGAGACCAGCYTGGCCTACCGAGTGAGTTCCAGGACAGCCAGGACTACACAGAGAAACCCTGTCCCAAAAAAACAACAAAGCCACCATGGAGCCTGCTGAACTAAGAACATGTGCTGCTCCTGCAGAGGACCCGGGTGTGGTCGCACCACCTGGGTGGTCGCCAGCTCACAAGCACCTRTAGCTCCGCTGCAGGGGATCCACTGCCATGGTCTCCCCTCCAGGCACCTCATATGCACATGCCTTACACATACTAAATGTAAAGAAATGTTTTGGGATGGGGAAGGTTCAAGACAGGGTTTCTCTGTGTAGCCCTGGTTGTCCTGGAACGCACTCTGTAGACCAAGTCTGGCCCTGAACCTAGAGATCCTCCTGCTTCTGCCTCCCAAGTGCAGGGATTAAATGCATGTACCACCACCGCCTGGCCATACATCTTTAAAACCTATGTGATATAAATATTACAAATGCTTGCATATGCACACACACATATATGCCAGTATTCCCAGCACTCAGGAGGCTGAGGGAGAAGCGTGGCTGTGAGTTCCAGGCCAGTCTCTGGAGTAAAGCACCCGCTGGGGCTGGGACAGCATCGGGACAGGGAGAAAGCCCCCAGGCGAGGTGGTGTCAGCTCAGGTCAGCACAACACTGAGGACACTGAGGCCAGCTATCCTGAAGTGGGCTCTGGGAGTGCTCCAGACAGACGCTGGCAGACACCGTAGCTGAGAGGAGGACGAGGAGCCGCCAGGAGCAGGGCAGCCGCCCRTGGGTCTGAAGGCTTCCGTGAACGTGTTTCTGTCTTTCCTCTGCAGAACAAAATCCAAGGCATTGTCTTTGATTTCGTCACGCAACAAGCCTTTGACATTGTGATCATGATGCTCATCTGCCTTAACATGGTGACAATGATGGTGGAGACGGATACTCAGAGCAAGCAGATGGAGAACATTCTTTACTGGATTAATCTGGTCTTCGTCATCTTCTTCACCTGCGAGTGTGTGCTCAAAATGTTTGCCTTGAGACACTACTATTTCACCATTGGCTGGAACATCTTTGACTTTGTGGTGGTCATCCTCTCCATTGTGGGTGAGTGGGAGGGGCCATGGGAAGGGGATGAGTGGGTGGGGCCAGAGGAAGGGGATGAGTAGGCGGAGCACAGGAAGGGGATGAGTGGGTGGGTCCACGGGAAAGGGGGATGAGTGGGCGGGGCCAGAGGAAGGGAGATGAGTGGGCGGGGCCAGAGGAAGGACAAGGACCCCAGCTGTGAAGACCWGTTTTCTGAGAGTCCTGACTAGCTCAGGGTGGGCTAGCATCTCCCTTATCCCTCCCCCGTGTGCACCTCACTCAGCCTCCCAGGCAGGTCACTTGGCTAGTATATTCCTACTGAGTGCTCCCAGCATTCTTGGGTGCAAATGCTGCAGCTCTGAGGCAGGAGGTAAAATCTGATTTGCTTTCAAGGGATTTAAAGTCTACAGGAAAAGTAAAAGAACCCTGTTTTTTCAATGTGGCTGTAGCCTGGGAGATGGCTCAGCTGGTAAAATGCTTTGCTGAGTGTCTTAGGGTTACTACTGCTGTGATGCAACCCCATGACCAGAAGCAACCTGGGGAGGAAAGGGTGTTTTCCTTCATGGTTCATCGAAGGCAGTGAGGACAGGAACTCAAGCAGGCAGGGACCTGGAGGCAGAGCTGACGCNGAAGCTCTTTGATAAATTAAAAGCCATATATATTTAATTGACATTTGGAGTGAATTGGCCTTTGGTGGTGAAAGGACATTTTAAAATATTTTTCCCCCTCTGGACAAAGCAAAACTGTTTAAGATGGGTTGAAAATTAATTAGGGTGGTTGAGGAGCTGACTCAGTGGATAAAGTGACAAGCAAACCTGTGGCCCTGCATTTGGATTTCCAGCATGCATATAAAATCCCAGTGGCTCGGTGGGCCACGTGCTATTGTGTTCTCTGGAGACCAACTCAGGAGTTCCCTGTGCAAGCTGGCTGGMTAGACTAGCAAAATGGGCAAAGTCCAGGTCTAGTGAGAGGTTCTATCTCAAKAAATACAGGGGATAATGATTGAGGAAGACATTTAGCAGCAGTCTCTGGCCTCTATACACACCTATACACACAACGCATGTGTGTACATGTATGCTCACAAACATGTGTACATGCAGGTATGCTCATATACCATAGACACATACACAATCAAAAATTAATTACAAAAAGAAGCCAACAATAAAACTAAGTGATGATGATATGTCTAACATAAAGCATAAAATAATATTATGTGCAAAGGTCATAGGGCAACTTCATGAAATTGGTTCTCTCCTCCAACCTTCACGTGAGGTCTGGGCATCAAGCTCAGATCATCAGGATTGTGCAGCATGGGCTTTTACACACCTAAACTATCTCACTGTTCCCATTTGAGCAAAATAAAGTAGCTTGTTAAGTGAGAATGTTTATATCACAGTAATAGCCTATTATTCATAACTAGCAAATCTCTCTCGATTAAAAGTCACAAGTCCGTATCTGGTACCAACCTTTACATATGTGGAGATCAATATGGGGGAATGAATCACATCACAATACAAAGATCCACACACACACACACACACACACACACACACACACACAGAGACACAAACACACACTGACACACACACAGACATACACAGACACACACACAGACACACACAAAACGAAGCAACAGAATGAAGAAACAACTTAAGAGAACTAGAGAAAATACTCACACATCATGTATCTGCTAAGAGATGGATTCCCAAATGACACAATGAGTTCTGCAATGCCACAGCACAAATACCTAGTAACAAAACTGAAAGAAGGAGAGAGGCTTAGGKACTTTTCAAGAGACGGTAGAATAAACAACAGGATTATGAGAGCCCAGTGTAACCTATAATTAGGAAAATAGAAAAGATTGTCTTATGTCAGACAACATGACTACTGTTGAAAGCCAAGTGTTGATGAGGATGCAGAGAAATGGGAAGGCTGAGACTCTTGGATGATGGACAAAATTGTGCAGTTACCGTGGAAAGTTGTACAGGGTTTCCCTAACAAATTAAAACTCTTATCCAGCAAGTTCACGGATTTTACTCAATAGAACTGAGAGTCAGGATCTGAAGGAGATATGTCCTCTGCCCTGTTTAAGATGGCATCGTTTTTTTTGTAGATCCAAGATGTGTAAATAATCTAAAAGTGACAAACGGCAAAAGAAAACATACCATAAAACAGACAAAACGTATTGCTTAGTACTTAAAAGGAAAAGCCGTCCCATGAGACAACAGAGGAGAGCTGTGATGAGCAGAGTGAAGTAGGCAGAAGACAGACGTTCTTTTGTTGTTTTTTTTTATTCTTTAATCTTTTTTTTACAATCCAATCTTCATCTCTCTCCCTGTCTGCCCCCTCCTCCCGACTGACTGCCGCTCCCCCATCCCATATCTCCTCCTCCAGTGTCCAAGAGGATGTCCCCATCCCCACCCCCACCTCACCAGACCTCCCCACTCCCTGGGGCCTCAAGGCTCATGAGGATTAGATGCATCTTCTCTCACTGAGGCCAGACCTGGCAGTCCTCTGCTGTATATGTGTTGGTGGCCTCATATCAGCTGGTGCATGCTGCCCGGTTGGTGGCTCAGTGTCTGAGAGATCTCAGGGGTTCAGGTTAATTGAGACTGCTGGTCTTCCCATGGGGCTATCCTCCTCCTCAGCTTCTTCCAGCTTTTCCCCAATTCA
>BDUI01003614.1:75274-90749 GCA_002335545.1 Apodemus speciosus
CCTCCTCCTCCTCCTCCTCCTCCAACACCACCACCTCCATAGGGCAGATGCAAACATTTGTTTCATCTCTGTTCCAAACCATACACCAACAGCTAACACCAGAGTGCTTAGCTTGCAGGGTCGTTCAACCATTAACTCAGAAGATAACAGTTAATGGTGCATCTAGAGGCAGTGACTTCTCAAATGTGTAAATTCCATCGCCAGGTTAACAAGAGCCTTGGCACAAAGGAGCACTGAGCCAGTGATAATGTCTTCTATCCAAACACATTTGTTACTGAAGGTAGAAACTGTTTAAAAGGAAAATTGCATCTTTTTCAGCAATTTATCAGAGATAATTACCCTTCGTGCACCAAATGAAGGATAAAGTGTTTTAGGGAACTATAACTCTAATTGGAACGTGTCACCAGGTGTTGCAGTTACACTCTTTCTTGTGTATATTCTTTTAATGATTATAGTCTCATGCCACAAACTGCATGAAAATATATTCAGTAGGTGTGAAATTCCCATATGTCACAGTTTCTAGAATAGGTAAACAGCGCCAAGATAGAGGAAGGAGGAATGCTAATGAGGAGTGTTAAGAAGTCTAGGCTTTATTTTCCAAGCAAGTACATCTTAATTTGCCAAAAGAGAAGAAAATGGGATTTCGAAAGTGCAAACTCGGAGGAGCCTTTCCCCCACACACCTACAAAGTTGCAGAACTCGGGAGTTCAGACGTGAGCATTCCATTGCTGGAGTCTGCCAGCAGGGAACTGAAATTTAGAATTCCATTATGTTTGAGCTGCAGAGTAGAGTGTTGGCTGGTTTTAGATGATGAAAGATAAACTCTTTCCGGGCAGTATTTTATGAAGTTCAAGAACACAGGAATGTCTATGGAWGTAAACAAGGCAGCCACTATTCACCATTCTACCTGGCCATAACTCATTTTCCACTGTGTCTGCCGGGAGAAGTGATTGATTGGATTAAACTTCTAAGTGTCATTTTCTTTGTGAGGCAGAAAATAAAAAAAAAAAAAAAAAGAAGGCGTGGGTAGGGAGAAATGACGCATGCAAGATGAGCGTCCCCTTCAGATCCACAGTAGCCAGCTTTGCTTAGTGCCCTGGTATTCTGGTGTCATGGCCTCTTGTTTGCAAGCGCCTGCCTGAAACTCAGAGGCCGAGCTCCCTCAGAAGAAAGTAAAGAAAACTGGCCTCGTGTCATTTTCATTCCGTGGCAGCATGCCTCCTGAATGTTCTCATTTTCAGTGTTTTGACACAGTTTGAGAGGCACTGAGGAAAAATCCAAATCGTATGGGTCGTTTGCCTCTGTAGAACCACAACTGGTAATCTCTGAGCAAATGACCCTACCTCTTCACTTAAAAAAAGAAAAAAAAACTGATGCGCGCACGCCTTTAATCCCAGCACTTGCACTTGGGAGGCAGAGGCAGGCAGATTTCTGAGTTCGAGGCCAGCCTGGTCTACAGAGTGAGTTCCAGGACAGCCAGGGCTACACAGAGAAACTCTGTCTTGAATAACAAAACAAAACAAAACAAACAACAAAAAAACCCTGATACATAAACTTCACTTCCCCAAAATAAAAGCAACTCAGATTTTTGTTCATTATCCTTGTTTATCCTTTTGTTCATTATCCTTATTTATACTTTCAAACATTGGCTATGAGGATAACACAGAAAAACAAGGAATGGATTTGTTCAGTTGCCTCCACCAGGTTGCACACATAGTGCCCACATTGCATATGGATGCTCTTAGAGGAGTTGCTTGTGAGAACATTTGTATGAGAAGTTATCTTAGATTTTAATGTAATTTAGTCATATCAGAGTTCCGCTGTAAAAACTCCTGAGTTTTCGTTCTTTTCTTTAAGGTGAATTTACATTATCGGGAATGGATGTATAGCTCAGTTAAAAGAACGTTTGCCTAGCACACACATAACCTTGTATTCCATTCCTGGTACCCAATGCTAGGCAGGGTGGCACCCAATGCTAGTTCCAGCCCTTGGAAAATGGAAGAAAAGAAGGTTAGAAGTCAAAAATCATCCTCAACTACATAGCAAGTTCAAGACGCCCTGGGCCACAGAAGACCATGTCTCAAACAAACAAACAAACCAACAAAATAAAGCAAAAAAAAAAAAAAAGTTATCTTTACAGCACAGAAAAATAAGCATCTAACAAAAAGGCTGATGTTTATCACTGAAATTCAATAACCTGGTACCTATAAATGCAATGGTTTAAGATAGGCAGTCTGTGGCATATACAGTATCAATCCAGCATCCTCAAAAAGAGCATTAATTAGCAGGCTTTTTTCTCCCTCACAGGGAGATGCTCTACAATGTTACCATCAGTCAGGACTATACCCGGGCTGCTTTTGCAGAAACAGTAACAGTTAAATAGCTCATGTCCTCTTTGACCTGATTGCCTCTCAGTGCTCACTTCTGTACATGAGTCTGTTAGTAAACGCTGTAAACACATCCTATGTCCATGAGACCATGTGAGCTTAACTTATCTTCCTTGGCCATCAGCTCCACTGCTGTGTTCTTACTAATGTTATACACTAATCAAATAATTCAATGCAGGTTGAGTCAACCCCAGATGTAAGTGATGTAAATAATTTTTTCCATCAGTCAGCCTAGCACATGAAACTTGAGAAAGAGCTAATGGTAAGTTGAGAAGGAAATCTCTTTGGCAGCCATGAAGACTTTTGACCCTCATCCTAATTTTTTTAAGACTATAGCAAGAAGGAATAATGCTAACTACCCTGCCCCTTCTAGCAGGAGACAATACCAAATGCTAGATAATTTAGCTAGTTCAACTTTTTGGTCCTACATAAGAGACAAGTTTATTGATAATCTTACTGTACTTCTGTAATATAATAAATCTATAAATTAGTATTGGGAAGTTAATGAATACAAGCAAGAGATAATCCGAAAACATTTTGTTTTATTTTGTATTAAATGTTTTCCCAAGTTTCTTAGTATTTTACTACCTTAATAAAGAACATTGGCTTTGTATTCCTTGAATACTAACAGTACTCAAAAGACAAATCTAGGACAATTAGTGGTTTTCATATCACTGATGGCCAATAGTGGGTAATGAAAAGTCAGTTGTATCATACTTACAATTAACAAATAGTATTTCCATTGAGAAATTTTCTTTTGCTCTTATCTCTACTTCTTGGCACATTGACTTTTCAAGATACTTATTCTTGGGGCTGGTGAGATAGCTCAGCAGTTAAGAAGAGCACTGACTGCTCTTCTGAAGGTCCTGAGTTCAAATCCCAGCAACCACATGGTGACTCACAACCATCTGTAATGGGATCTGACGCCCTCTTCTGGTGTGCTGAAAACAGCTACAGTGTACTTACATATAATAATAAATAAATCTTTTTTTAAAAAAAAATTACTCATCCTTGAAATAAAAACATGTAAGGGAAGCCGGGGCAGTGGTGGTGCACATCTTTAATCCCAGTACTTGAGAGGCAGAGGCAGGCAGATTTCTGAGTTCGAGGCCAGCCTAGTCTACAGAGTGAGTTCCAGGACATCCAGGGCTACACAGAGAAACCCTGTCTCAAAAAAAAAATGCAAGGGAGGCTGGAGAGATGTCTCCACAGTCAAAAATTACATACTACCCTTCAGAGAGCCTGAGTTTAGTTGCCAATACCCATGCTGGGTAGCTCACAATTGCCTGAGATCTCCAGCAGTAGGCTAAGCCACCACCTCTAGTATCTGAGGACACCTACACTCACATATACACACCCACACACAGGCACACACATACAGATAATTTAAAAATCAAATAAATCTCTTTTAAAAGATGTGCATGAGCTTGCAACCATGTATTCCTAATCATCTTAACAGTAATGGCTGTGACCTTTAGCAGTAAAGATCAGTGGTAAACTTCTACATGCATTAGTCATTATTGATTTGATCTAAACATACTTCACAGGGGTGGACAATTTCAACAGCTATGAAAATCGTTTCCTAAAAAAAAATAAAATTCCTAAAATCATTAAACAAAAGTTTCAGAAATGTGAAATAACTTTTTTTTTTTAATTCTGTGTGCGTTTCCCATACAACAGAAACCAGGGATGGATCTAGCAGACACCTACATCATGTTTGTTCGGCAAAACCAGGATATTCTTCGAGAAAAAGTCAATGAAGAGATGTATATAGAAAAGTTGTTTGATGTAAGTAGCTGCCACAGGACATTGAACATTTTTATCTTGATTTAAAATATTGGAGTGTGTGTAAAAAATATGTGATTATTTTTGTTAGTGCTAAGGTTTTCACTTAGGCAAAGCAACTAGGCATGGGAGGTTAGTTATAGATACCTCATTTACTATAAAGGTAAGTAAGAAAACACTCAACTTAATATTAGTGTTGTCAGTTTCTCGTAACTATGAGCTCCCAGTCCAAAGAAAATGGTATCATGCTAGAGACAGAATTGTACGACTTGCCCACGTGCTGATCTGAAACTGGGTGTTCTTTGAAGTGTATTTTCATGCATCTTCTCTGCATTTTAGAAATGCTTTTCTGGCAGTTTCATTTAATTATGCAAGTTACTGCAAATGTTTTCATAACAGCAATTCACGGGCTTCGTGGTGACACTTCTTCAGCGGTGCCGATGCAGAAGGTCCCACTCTATCATCGTCCCCACCATGGTCTATCTGTCCTGTCCTGTATGTGCTGTTCGGATGACTGGGTGGCCAAAGTGAACCTTACCTCTCTTGGCTTTATGTTCCCAGGCCGTTTTACAATAAAAGTATCATCTGTTTTTAATAAGCTACGTGTTAATATGTGTGAAGAGAATGATTTTCTAAAAGCTTTGATGCCCTGCAGGGGTAGAAAAATTATCATCTATCCAGCTGGCTCTTTTACAAAATACTGAAACCATATTAGCAACTTCTGCTTCCATTTGGAATTACTCTGAGTTGACGGGCATATGTTTTATTTCCAACTTCTCTTTTACTTTTTTTTTTTTTTTTTTTTTTTTTTTTTTTTTTTTTTTTTTTTTGCTTACGTGGTGGTTTTCAGAAATGTTGAACAGAGGAAGAACGGGGAGCTGGCTCTATTTCTGTCCTGTTTCTTTCTATCTGGAGATCATACATATTTCGTGGGGAAGCAAAGTAGAACCATTCTGCAAGTAGTCCCCCTGATTGTGGGCATCTTTGGAAGGCGGGGCTATTTTGTAAAGATCTTCAGTGGTTTTGCCTTGGGCACCTAAGTAAATGTAGAAAGTTTTTTCACCTCAAAGATATTCCTAACCTTAACTCCTCTTCAGTCGCTGAAATCCAGAAAGCTGTGTAGGTAACTTCAGTAATTATCAGAGCTAACTGAAGCAGAACCAGGAAGGCCAACATTCACACAGCACCTTAATTGCCTGTTATCTGTTCTTTCCTCCCAAATCTGAAACATCTATTCTAGTCAAATTCTCATTTTTGTACATCTGTAGTAGAGCCTTGGACTTGTTATTTGTACAACAATTGCAATGTCTTCAAACATTCCATTTTATTTAAAGTTGCACATATTTATTACTTTAATTAAAAATGAAAATGAACTCTGACTCTATTGGTATGTCATGGAGAATAGCATATATGAGGGGTACTAAGAGCCCCTAATTAGCCAGGGCTGAATTTGCCTCAATTACAGTTAGTAAATGAGAGGTTATCAAGTATGTGTTGAAAGGTAAAGTAGAATGTGTAGCTTAAGCAACAGATCATTACTGAGAGACATTATATAATTATTGGAAAGCTACTTGGCTGGAGCTTAAAATAATATTGTTAGGTGTCAAGAAACAGTTGAAAATAATGACCCAAAAAGCACTGTTAGCAGCCATAGCCTATTACAGATAAAAGATTGAGGGGAACAATAGCACTCTGGCATAGTGGCAAACTTTCACTTTTCCAATTAGACTACTTCCTAAGAAAGAAAGTAGATGGAACCTACCACATTCAGGTGCAGACCAACACACACACACACACACACACACACACACACACACACACACACATACACACACACACGTTATGACATGTTAACTTGGAGTAGTCTTATCCAACTTGGTAAAATGCCATGAGCTCCAATTATGTTTGTATAATATAAGGCCCAACACTTAAAAGAATGATAGCCTTTCACCCAAATGAAATTCACTTAGTTTAAAAATATACCAACACTATCTTATGTAAAACAAAAAACAAAACAAACAAACAAAAATTATTAGTCTGACACGCATTCATTTAAAATGTCTCTGACACTTTAAAGAAGAATCCATGAGTTATAGTGTCTTCTTTCTAGACCGTGCCCTAACCATGAGAAGGGCTTTCAAAGGATTTGTGGAGCTTGCTGTACTTCTGAAGATATCCTTGGCCTCTTAATACTTTTTCATCAGTTAAACATCGTAATTGGCCCTGGTTGATAGTGAAATATACCCCAGAGCTCAATTTAAACAATGGTACCACTGACTAAGGCACAAGGATGACTGTTGTTCTAGATGTGTATCTATGGTTCTGGGACATCTAGGAATAAGAACAGCAGCAAACCCCACTTGTTCCATGGCCCTATACCATGTTGAAACGCGTGACCTGTCTGTGCTGCACTCCTCCTCCTGTTCCCACCTTCACAGAGGAGCAGTTTTGTTTCTTGTGAAAAATGGAGCCGGTTTAAATATGTATTAGCCCTAAAGACATAAGTATTATCCGTTTAGGTTTTTATATTAAATCCTGAAATAACAAAATTCAAAGTGCTCTCTAAAAGTCAAAAACTATTAGTACAAACATTACACTGCTTATTTTTTTTAAATCCCGTAAGAACTTAAACTTGTAGAACACTTTCTGCTTAGAAGAGAAAAAGCTTCTGCAAAGTATAAATAAATGACAGGACTGTGCTGATAACAAACAAAACTGAGTTTAAAATATATCTCTAAACCAGGACTGGGTAAATGGTTAAGTTGGTAAAGTGTCTTGCAAACATGAGTACCGGGGAGTTCAAATCCCAGCACAAATGATGAGCACCTTTGATCGCAGTGCTAGAGAGGTAGAGACAGGACAGCCTCTGGTTCTTGCTGACCAGCTATCTAGCCATCTAACTGAATCCACAAACTCCAGGCTCAGTGAAAAACTCACAAAAATACAAGGTGGGGGAGGGGACTGGAAAGATGGGTAAACGCACTTGATCAGCAGCATAACAAACCTGAATTCTGTCCCTGGAGCCCATATGGAAAGGCAGAACGGACTCCAGCAAGTTGTCCTCTGACTTCCATGTGCTCACCACGTGGACAGAAACACACACGCGCGCGCACACACACACACACACACACACACACACACACACACACACCATACAGAGAGAGGGTTAGGGAGCCCTTATCTCTTTGAGCTCTCAGAATAGTTTTATCGTTTTTTAGTTCTCCAAATAGATGCTTCCAACATTGTGGGAGATGTGCCATCATCCTCTTACATCCTTATTTCTGGAATTAAAGGATCTCCTAGTCAGAGAAAATAAATGATTTGTTGGTGTCCTCAAACTCTGAGCTTGTATCTCTTTTCAAAAACATGAAAGCCCATGTTTCAACCATACCCCAGACTTAAAAAATTTGAAATAATAAAGTCATGTTCTATGACAAGCACTCTACTGGGATTCCAGAAATCTGAGTTCCAACCCCAACTGTCATTAATTGTGTAGGTGATTTTCAAACGTCTGAGTGATATTCAGTTTAGTTAGTAGCTATAAACTGAGAATTATCCAACAATTCAAATCATTTCTGAAAACCAGATTCTTAATCCAATAATGGTTTGTGTTTTTCATTTGGCAGTGGTGGTAGAAATCACTTGGTTGGCTGTGACCGGATACAACAGAGTAACATCTTTTCATCCTTTTCTGTTAATCAGATGAAAGCAAAGTGTCCTAGCTAAAAAGCAATAGCAAGTACAGTGGAGAAGTAGAAAAGAGAGTCTATATGAAAGAATAGCTGTGGATCAGTAAGGTGGCTCAGTGAATAAAGATGCCTGCCTCCAAACCAGACAACCAGAATTCAATTCCTGGGAGACACTGGGTAGTTTGAGAGAACTGACTCCCATGAGTTGTACATTACTACACACACACACACACACACACACACACACACACAGTCCGACATTCCCTTTTTAATGCTGCTTACATTCTTCCTAGGCTTCAAGGCATAGAGCACAAGCCACAAGTGCCTCTGTAGCCTGAGAGAGCCTGGGACATTCATGGAGAGTATTGGTTCTCTCAGCTGAGTCCTACAGAAGTCAAGACTGACATCCCCCAGTAAAAGCCACTAGGGTGCTCTCTGCCACAGTTTCCTGAAATCCAAGACCTAGAGTTGAGATGAAAGGCACATCTTATTTCCCAGGACACCAGTGCTACCAAGTTCTCTAAGCCTTTGTGCATTTATTGGGCAAGCCCAACAGGAATCTCCTGAATAACCTCCTTTTAGCTTTCCTGTTGCTGAAGGCACACCAGGGTGCAGTATCTAATTGGCAAATCATGCAGATTAAGCATTCTCTTGTGTTATAAACTGATTAAATACTTAATTGTTGAGGAGATTCATCTCTATGCGATTTTTATTAAAACATTGTTGTGATGTCTTATAAAAATTAAATGAAATTCTTTAAAGGATAGCTACTCAGTTATACTCATCCAAACAGTTTTATAAAGGGTTCATTTCCAAAGACATGGCATGAATTTTTCCTATTTCAACAACAAGAAGAAAACAGCACACCTCAGTTAAACATTTTGAGCCAAACTAACCTTTATGATATAAATAGGTTCAGTAACCTATCAGTATTATCATAAAAAGCAAAACATGAAAATAACACAAGGAAATATGATTTCTAAATGAAATTAATTTTGTTCATAGAGTCTCTTGTCTCTGGACTCCTCAATAAGGAAGGAGGGACCTCAATGCTCAGGATGTTTTGATCCAGACTGTCACACCATTGCCTAAATGTTTTGGTACAGAGTTTATTTATGCTCAGTAACATCAGTAGTACTGCTCCTAACTTACATAAGGATTCAACTTGTTACTATGCAAATGTCCCAAAAAGAATTTAAATCAACAAAGCATAGATAAGCATGGCTCCTGAAGTGGGTGTGATGCTACATACTTGTAATCTCAGCACTCAGGAGGCTGAAGCANCCTGACCATAGCCAGAGCTGTGAATACAGCCTATTGTTTCATAGACTCGTAGAATGAATTTTGAGCCCGAGAACAAAGAGACAGTGCTTGCTGTCAAACATAGAAAGATGAATCTATTGGCTCCCTCCATAGATAAGACCCTTTAAAACACAACCCGGAGAAATGACAAATGGGAGAATTCTGACTGGATGGTCGTGGGAGCCATCTCTAATTGAAAGGCTTTTATGGATACAATGGGAAATTGTTGGACGTTGATAATTATAGAGTTCTTGCCAAGAAGACTATCATGGGGATTTCCATATTCTAAAGTCAAATTCTTATTTTGAAAAAGCTCAGGAAACGATATTTTAGTATGTGCACTGTGTTGGTTATTTTTGTGTAGCTCTGATCAAGATCTCAGATGGACCGGCTTCCAAGGGGGGCAGTATTTATTTTGACTCATGGCTTCGAATGGTTCTGTCCTTCATGGCAGACAGGGCTTGGAGGGGGACGGGACTTGGAGGGGAAGAGGAAGAGCCAGTCTCTTCATGCAAAGAAAGGGGGTGCTGGAACTGAGCTGGTGTCCTTATTTCTCTTCTGTTCTTTCTGGGTCCTACAGCATGCAATGGTCCTGTGGGAATTTAGGGCAGGCCCTTCCCCAGTTATTCCATGAGTCAAGAGGAATCTTTCCTCCTTGTGAGTTATTCTCTTGGGTATTTTGATCAGAGCTATTCAGCAGTAACTAACACAGGCAGGATGCTAAAATATTGGTTGTCAGGCTTCTCTGGCAATCACACAKACCTATTGTCTTAGTTAGGTTTCATCGGTGTGGTGAACACCATGACCAAAAGCAACTGAGCTTACCATCTGCAGTTCAGCATCGTCCAGGGAAACCAGGGCAGGAACTGGAGTTAGAGGTTGATGCAAAAGCCATAGAGGAACT
This sequence comes from Apodemus speciosus, assembly GCA_002335545.1. Taxonomy (NCBI): domain Eukaryota; kingdom Metazoa; phylum Chordata; class Mammalia; order Rodentia; family Muridae; genus Apodemus; species Apodemus speciosus. The sequence continues at coordinate 85,342 of BDUI01003614.1, forward strand.
CTGTTTATGACTTATTCCTCACGGCTTGTTCACTCTGCTTTCTTAGAGGACCCAGGGCCACCAGACCAAAGGCGGTCCTGCTCACAACGGACTGGGCCCTCCTGCACCAATGGATAATCAAGAAAATGCTCTACATGCTTGGCTACAGCCTGATCTTAAGGAGGCATCGTCTCCACTGAGGTTCCCGTTTGATCTTAAGGAGGCATCGTCTCCACTGAGGTTCCCGTCTCTCAGGTCACTCCGGTTTGTGCCTCTTTGACAAAGAACTAGTCAGCACCCACTGAGCCATACTGMCAGCCCAAGTTAAACTTTTTATTTACATTAGTTTTTATAGTTAAATTTTAAAKCATCCTACTTTGGTAGAAGCTTATTGAGATTGTATTCATTACGTATGTATTTAGGATATCTATCCTGGAAATGTAACATACATTTGTGTTGGCTGATCTTGAGTCATTTTGACACACCTGGGAAGAGGGAACCTCAGCTGAAGAATTGCCTCCATCAGATTGCCCTACGAGCACGCCCGCTACATTATATCCATCTTAACCTGAGCAAACTGGAGCCAAGAACACTTGGCTGAGCCCATTCAGCTCCACCACCTTGCTCCAGYGAGGCAGCTGGCTGAGCTCAGCCCGCCCTTGCTATCTCCTCAGGCTGACCCACATCAGTGTTCACAGCATGTCACCTCATTAGGGAGGCTAATGTCCCTGATCTGGCACTGCTGGTATTCTCAGTCCTGATAAACACCACCCCATTTTCTTCCTGTGAACTTTACCTYACTCAGCCTCCCTCCATTTACAGCCCTGTTTATCACGCGTGATGTGGAATTATCGGGAAACACTTGTTTTCTCGGTGTTAAATGAAACTTGTGTCATTATTTGGTTTATCGCCCCTGTTGCTSTAGCTTGCCTGGCTCTCTACATACAGTGTGGACTTCAGTTCAGGGACAACCTGCCATTTGCATCCATGTGTGAGACCTGGAAAGGCAGCGGTGGCATTTGATAATGTAGCATGGAGACCGYAGATACTGTATCTTTTTCCTGTTATGTTTGAAACCATGATACAAACCTGTATTAGCTGACTTGGTCATTCTGGGGCAACCTGATGATTTCTAAAAAGCTCTAAATTGGGCATCTCTCTCACTCCCTTTTAAATGAGTATTCTTCCTTCAGATGATATGTATAACTGGTTTCAGACTTGGAACATTCTAATTAAGAAACATAGTCCCAGNTTTATTGGCAAAGATCTTCTTTGCCGTTCTGTTTCCTCTGTAAAAGATAGACCAGTGTAAAACATTCTGCCGTGGCCCACCACGCCGGACCAGGACTTTCCTAACAACACTGAAATTAAGCACGCCTTGACACCTGTGTCAGCCGCTCCCCTTCTCCATCCGCAGAGAGGATGATAATTGCAAGTGCAGCGGGGTCGGTGAGGGTCTCCGAAGAAATTTATTTCTATTATTATGCTGTGCACCTTTTTCCTGCCTCACTGTGTGCTAAAGGTAGACTTTAAAAGTGTGTTATCTGGATTCCGTAAGCAGTGTCTTGCTCTTCTCAGGACAAGTGTCTCAGTGCCCTCATAGCTACTGCAACAGCGCTCACTCCCCTCCACCTCCCTAGATAGAGCTCAGAGCCTGATCCCGACCGCTTCCGTCCCTCCTCCCTCCTCCCCTCCCCCCCCCAGACTTTGTTGTGCTTTAAAAGACGTTCTCACGTTGCAGCAGCAGTGGCTGTCTTCTTCACTTGTGCGAATAATCCTCATTTTAATGTTATTATTTGTAAGTGTAAGAATTTATTGAAAAAAGCATCCACTTTTGATGTACAGCCTATGCCAAAATAGCTTTGGCAAGCCCGGACACTGTTCTGGGAGGCCAGAGGCCCTCATTTGAATCTAAGCTGTAGCTGAATTAAACSAGGGAAACTTGAGATAAGCGTGCCTAATTGCCTAAGAGAAACTCAACAAGGGGGAAAAAAATGTAGCTTGTTGATCTTATTTCTTTGATAATTCAAAAGAATCTTCAGGACCTACGTGGACTCCTTAAACTTGGGTTCTTGAAATGTGATCAGGGTCCACAGTTGTCACTTGGCACATGCCCAGGAACACACATCTTTGCATGAGGCACCTGGACATCTGTGGCGGTGCTGGTAGAATCAGCTAATTAACAACACAGGCTTAAACAGGCACCTCATCTGGCAGTGCAGTTAGTTGCCTGATGGTGCTCAGCAGGATTTGGTAGTGCTTTTTATTTTTCTATCCTAATGGTCTGCCGCCCGCCTAATTTTACTTTATTGTCAGTCACTACTTACCGCAGCTTGGGGCCCTCCCAGGAGGCTAAATTATTATCAAAGGATTAGGGCCATGTAGCCTTGCAGTTCTGACATTTCTGATTACTCGTCTATGCCAGAACACTAATTAGCTGTGACTAATTAAGAAAAATGCCCCTGCCATAGAAAAGCATTTAAAAGAACCGAGAAGGAGAAAAGCAATTCAAAAGCTGAGCAGTGCTGGGCTTTGCTGATGCTCTTTAGATTTCCACCAGAGCCTTAACTCACCTTTAATTGTGCTCAGGAGTTTGGAGGGGAGGGGAGGGGCCATTGCCAACCGATGGGAGATTTTTTTTCTTGCATAAGAGAAAAAAAAAAAAAGAAAAGAAATGTTGCTGATACCATAAGATGTCTTAGCAGCGCTAGAACGGCCTCGTACACACAGAAGGCGGCAGGCTTTTCATGTTGAAGAACTGTTTCTAAAAGCCACATGCAGAATTGTACATCTCTAGCACACATCGAAGCTGCTGACAGAGCCTTGATGGCCTGATGGATTGCTGCTGAAGAAACTAAAGCGGTGTTGCGTTTATTGCACCAATGAAATAAAACCGTATTCCCCACCATTGGAACCACACCAAAGAAACTTAGTGTTGGCTTCCCGCTTCTGCCGCCTTAGGCTTGTCTGGAGGGCCGCACTTGCTTGCACGTAGAGTCTGGTACATACTGGCTTCTGACAGCTCACTTGGCATGCCTGCACAGCATCTGGCCACTGGTGGCTTATTACTGAAATGCCCCGGCTCCCCTAAGACCAGCATCTCTACCAATTGACCGGTGCAGCAGCATTTGCACAGAACTGATAACTACTCTCCTTGCTTTCAATTCTAACTTCACAAGCAAATAACACACATGGCTTCAAGGCCAATTTCTGTAGTAGCATTTTTAGATTCTCTCTCTGTGAGTCAGCTCCCTTGCAGGTCCCCTCTGCAGGCTTGGCACCATTCACTGATGGGCACAGCAGTGTCAGCTAGGTGGCCTATAGTATTGACTAGATCCAAATTTGGGGGAAAAAAATCTGTGAGGCAAAGTACCCTTTTGGCAAAGTCATCATTCAGTCTAGTTACTGGATGATTTGTCAGAAAACTGATTTTAAGACTGATTCGTAAACATGTTTATAAACAGCTAACTTACCAAGAGTCTATATTTCCTGATCTCAACCCGTGCCTAGAAAAGGTTTTTAAAAAAAAAATCTAAATTCTGCTATCTTAATGTAGACAAATCACTTAGTTTTTAAAAGGAAAGTTCCAACACCCACATCTTCCAAATTCTTCATGCTGCATTTTAAGCTTTCTTCTCCTTTCCTGTCCCTGGAGAACAAAAAGCAGGTACCAGCGTCCTCAGCAATAATCCTTCCTATGCATAAAGACTGTTATTAAGGTACCTGTCATACATGTCTACTCCTGGAAAAATAATCCTTATTTGTTTAACTTCTCATTCGTAGGCCCCCTTCCCAGCCCTTTAATCTTTGTCATGGCTAGGCTTTGAAATTTCTCAAGGTGTTCACTGTCATGCTCAGAGTAGAGATAAATATCATGCAGTATCTGAATGTGGCCGGACAAGATTCCTTCAAACCTTATTYCTACATATGCACTCTGATACACAGCTCTCCCATACGTACCCTGTACCATCTCCTTGAACTTACTTCTACTACTATAGTTCTTTCTGTTGGTTTCCTTCTTAGCCTCTCCTGTCTGCCCTTGTTTCTTGGTATAAAATTCTCGATAAGATGTATATTGTGCACACAGAGAAGGTAGAAGACAGACCTATTGCATTATTCAATGGCCACATGTAAACAATGGTGAACGTGGCTAATCAAACGTTAGATGTTAGGTGCTGACTTCATCACTTGTAGTTGGATTCTAATTAGAAGATGCTCCAACCTCTCTCTTTTTATGTAGCCTGCATTTATTGATCACCTCTAAAAATGCTGGGTAAACAGCCGGAAGCCTGATGCTAACCAAGTATCTGCCCTAAGGAGTTTATGTTTTAAGAGCACATAATTTTTCATGCGAAATAGTTTATTTCCACATAGAATATTTTACTATTTTGTCTTCAAAGTAGGTATGCACAGATATATTTACAAATGGAAACACAATGCAGAGCAAAACTGAGTATCGCTTCAATTTACCAAATAGTGATTTCTCTGTGTTTCACGTAGATGACTGGAAAACTGCTAGATTTAGTTCCAACACAATTCAGACCCAGGCTGAGTGTTTCTCCACCAACTGAAGAGACCAAAATCTTACACCATGGTCTCCCTTCTCTACCTTCCCTGGGTTCTYTGCTCAAACTCCCAGAGAGCTCTCATGTGTCCTCRAAGAGAAATTCACACTTCCACAGCAACAGAAACAGCTCACAAAGTCAGTTGATATAGACATTTCCCAGATGTGTTGCTTTTCCAACTCCATCTTCAGAGATGCCTCAGAGCCTCAGATAACTAGAAGAGCAGGTCTGCAGATAMCCGTACACAATCTGGAGAGTCAGTTTGATACTTGGGTGACAGTCTTAAAGCCAGTCTAGAGCTGAACACGTCTTACCACCCAGGGCTAGTGTAACTCCATGTATGAATGCGCATATATGGGCATGGAAATTTTTTTAGTTTGTAATGCTTCCCCTTCAGTCATCAGCTAGCATGAAGTGACTGTCACCATTTAAGCTCCAATTTACTACTATGTACCATTTCTTTTGATGAGTACAATTATCTCCCTGATAACTCCAACAACTTTAATGTCTATTAGATTTTTGCAGTGCCAAGGGTTGAACCCAGGGCCTCATGCATGCAGAACAAGCACTCTACCAATGGAGCAATTTAATAGGTCCYTGTGAAATTCTGTTTCTATTAATAGAACATGATTCAAAACAGCAGTGACTCTGGCTCTGACACAATTATGTCATTTTTCTATAGAAAAGCCTTACTACTATTTTGATCATACAAATAGCATTCTATATTTCCAAATAGAAAAATGAATCCACCAACAAATTTGTAATGTATGTTATGTTCCAAACACTCTGCCAGAGGCTAAAGATACTGATCCGAGTAAGGTTCTGTGAATACCTTGTGACTTGTAACACATTGTGTCTTATTAT
>BDUI01003615.1:19521-33158 GCA_002335545.1 Apodemus speciosus
CACACACACGCACAGGCACACGCACACGCACACGCACGAAGCATTCAATATCACTACAGGATACTGATACTGACACCTAATAATTTGGAATCCGTAACACAGTAGACCAAAGGATTCTAAATGTTCTTACCATGAAAATCATCATTGTTTGAGGAGCTAGATTTGCCACTTACTGATTATTACATAATTGGCAAATATATTGAAGCCATATCCTACAGCATATATGTTGGGCCTGAGATAGCAGGGGAAGGTTTAGGAGTGCCCAGCCTTTGAGGGAGCCAAAGCGTTTTAAAATTAAGGTAACGTGTGTGCCTTTCAGTCTCAGATCCACCTGAAACCCAAAGCAGTGTCACAAAAACTCACCACTGCACGTATACAACTAGTTACTCGGGGTCAATTACGAGTAAGCACTCAAAATGAAGAATCCTATGAATGCCTGAATACAACTAACTACCCAAGGATGCACGAAACAGAATGTACGTGTCAGGAACTTTAATTTTTGATGAGAGGAAGTCGAGAGGGGAGAGGAAATAAGGGCCATGACATTGGTTCTGAAGGGCAGTGGCTGTGTTACACAGGTAGCTAGAGTTAATGAAAATATTAAGATAAGTAGAAATAAGGTCTCTTCGTAAGCTCGGTCTTTTCTTTGGAGTGGCAGCACAGTTGTCTTCACACCATGTGCAGAGCTTAYRCCATTTTTTCATCACATACATTTTCAAATAAGCAAGCATCTCATTCTGAGTTTTCTRCTTGCCATGAAATATTATTTYGTTTCTGTTGTTTCTAACGATAATAATTTATATGAAGTTTCCCAAGTGTTCACCTCTATGTAGTATCTCATAAACATCAAATATTATGATGTATATTACCAAATGAAAAGGAGAAATAATTTTTTTAAATGGGGGTGAAATAATAAATGAAGGTATGTCTTGGCAATATTCACTATGGTACTATAATTTGAAAGCAATTTCAGAAAACCATTAAATATTAAATGCTATCAAAGCACATAATGGTAAAATAAAAGTTCATGTACTTTTATAAAGAATGTATTATGTGATGCATGGATACAGTAATACTAGAATTAGCATCAAAATTGAAAAGCAATCATTTATCAAAGCTCTATGAATATCAGAAGAGCAGATGTGTGTGCNGAGGAAGAAGAAGAAGAAGAAGAAGAAGAAGAAGAAGAAGAAGAAGAAGAAGAAGAAGAAGAAGAAGAAGAAGAAGAAGAAGAAAAGCGTAATACTGATAGCCACAATGTCACAGGTCAGTCTTGTAGAGATTTTGTTGAGTGGCATAAGGTGAACATGGATATTTACATTCCCAATCCATATATATGTGAACYGCAAGAAAGGCGAATGAAATCCTCCTGTGTATTTCGAGTGCAAATATGGCTAGGGAATGTTTGAAGGTGATGAAGTGGATAGTTTTGCCTATGTTCATGAGATGAACAAGTTATGTSTGTATCTTATTCTATGTGTGCCAATTGTTTCTTATGAAAGTCTGGAGGTGTTTGTCTTTAATTTTCTCTTCTTAGCATATGGCAGATTCTAAGTCAAGGTGCTGACATCTACTGAATACCTCGGGCTACAATTCTCAGGGTTTCTTTCAATTTTACGTATTGGTATTTGCAAAATACACATCTCCATTACCTTCCAATGTCCTCTGGTCATGCTTTACACAGAGAATACATAGCAGGATTACATTTACCTTTGTTGTGGTTCATATAAATTGATTCAAAATATAAATAGTCACGTTTACCTAATATGACCCAACAAAGGTTCTATGAGACTGACCCATGACACTGACTAYCAGTACTGCAACTTTTACTTCTTTTCAATTTTGGCTTTTTGCAAAGTATTCCATTTTAAGAATAATTTCCAGCTGGGAAGACATTCTAACGTCTCACCAATGATTCACCAAGGTGAATTCGATTGCTCAAAGCCACAGATTAAATTACATGCAATTTATACTCACATGTAGAACTCCTAGGCAAAATCAATTCAAACTGCACTTCTTTAATGAATGAATAAGGGAATAAATGAATAAATGAATGAGTAAAGAGAAGATACTATTCAGCCTGAAAAATGGAGAAAGTGCTTTAAAGCCAATACAAAAGATATAGAAATGACAAACTGATCATCCATTGTGAGTGGCTTAGGAAGAAGGCATTCAGAGACTCCCACTCCATACTAACTTAGATGCAAATAAAAGACATAATTTAGGTCCTAAACCATGCAGCTGCGATGTTATTGTTTTCCACTGCAGAGAGCTGCCTGAATCTTGCCATCCATTTTCTGAGGGGAYCACACTACCTTTCCTGTTATCTATGCCAATCTATAGTCCTGGTCTTTGAATCAAACATCCCCAGTGCACAAGGAAGGGGCCTCTTGTGRCAACTTTTCTCTTTTCTCAGTAGGAACTCCCATTATGCCACAGAACCAAGATGCTGCACACACAAGGCCACTTCCATCACCTATGGAGCTCTGTAGCTTCTAATTATTCAGTGGAAGACTGCAGTCCTTACAGACATCACCTCTTCTATACCCCACCGAATTGATGCGTGACACACAGTGAGAGAAGCCCTTGCAATAGAGCAAAAAAGGAAGAGGGTGATACCCAGAWAAGCACTAGGTATGCACGAGAATAAGTAAGATGTATGAGTTACATTCTCCTTGCATTCGTTTTCTTAGTTTGTGACCTCAGTGATAGGCACAAAGAGGGAAAAGTACATTATTTGAAGATGGTAGMCTCAAAAGCTCCTTCCCTCTGAAAAAAACTGCTGTTTCCAGCCACAAGGTCTGAGACAAGCTACTCATCTATTTATTCAAAGGGCTCAATGAGCTGTAAAGAGTGACATTTAAACTATTAACACTATATTCTGTTTGACAATGTTATTAAATATTAGGTCTGATTTATGGAAAGGCCTTAATCATTTGGCAGTCCAGATGAGCRTGGCCCTGTACAGACATTGGGCCACGTTGAATGTTACTTGGTGGAGTTGATTGAACTCAAGAAAAAAAATATTTCCACCAGCTACACTAGAGTCTGACTTCATGTGACATAGTTATGATCATATAAATTTGAACTTCTTGCAAGCTCAATTCTGAGCTGGAAAATTATCTCAGAATTTTCCAATTGATAGTTTCAATAGTTTAGGAGTCAAAACTAAAATAACACATCTAAATAATCTTTGCTGTGGAAAGGATGGATAAAATTTCAAAATGGAAACTGGGCATAGAGCTCGCTATGTTAGTGTGCAAGTAGGAAGGAAAGAAAATCATGTGCCTATGTAAAGGGCAAACACACTGGGGGATTGAAATGGGAGGGCCTGCCTGTGGGAACTGGCAACACTGGCTTACTGACTGCTCCACAATTGTCTGTGTAACCATGGGCAGTCGCCCTTTCGTAGGAGACAGTTTATCTGTTTAAAATGTAACAAACGTATATGTAACTCATTCAGAATCTCTGGTTCTCAGAGAGTGTGCAATGGATTTTAAGGTTAGACTATTCCAGGTGAGTAAAAAATCTGGATTCTAGTTCAGTGTTAGAGATGTTCCTAGGCCACCTGAGATAGACCAGAAAGAACAATAAAGACACAGACCACACGATACCAGTTGGGGCAAAGACAGATGAAGAGCTACTAGAAGTGCCTGAAAGACTGGAGATGGTGCAGAGAGAGATGAGGAACTGGGGGGTGTGGCTGTTAAGTTGCAGAGTGAAATCCTGAACTATACAAATGGCCTATGGGTTATTAGGTGGTGCAGAGACCTGTTGGACTCTTTTATGTCAATTTGACACAAGCTAAAGTTATCTAAGAGGAAGGAACTTCAACTTAAAACATGCCTCTCTAATATGGGCTATAGCCAAGCCTATAGGGCACATTTTTAATTAGTGATTGATGGGAGAGGACCTAGCCCATTGTATACGGTACCATTCCTGGAATGGTGGCCCTGGGTTCTATAAGAAATTAGGTTGAGCAAGCCATGGAAAGCCAGTATATGCTGCCCCTACATGGCTTCCGCATCAGCTCCTGCCTCCAGGCTCCTTCCCTGTTTGAGTTTCTATCTTAGCTTCCTTCAGAAGCATGGACATGTAAGCCAAATAAACCCTTTGCTCTCCAAGTTAATTTTGGACATGGTGTTTCATTGCAGCAATAGAAGCCCTAAGACACGGTTTAAAACATGAGATGCTGGGTAATGAATAAAGAATGGATTACTGAATGTATCTATGAGCTCCTAGGTGGTAGAACACTAGCTAATGAGCTACTTGAGAAACTTATGAGCTATAAAATGGTATATAGATAGATTGAAGCACTTAAGAGGTCCAGGTGAACTTCTAGATGGTGTAGAAATCTAGACGGTGGGTAACTAGCAGTGCCTATGAGCAGATGAATTATCCACAGCTCTGCTATAAGCCAATTATCATGCATTTCTTTGGTTAACCAATAGATAACTATTATTTTAGGCTTTAAAAGCCATATGGTCTTTATCAACTCTGCTGGATTACCAGGAAAAAAAGATAGAGAGGAAACATATGAATGGGTGATTGTTTAGTAAACTGTATTTACAAAAATGTATTTGCATTATAACAATATGGCAGAAATTTGCTAATCTTTGATGAGTCTTTATGCTAATTTTTCTTTAATTTTGAGAATTTCCTATAGGTATACAATGAAATATGATCATAATCTACTCCCTTTTCCACATTCCAGTTCCCTTTTTTTTCTCTATAATGTTTCTTCCCACTTCATATATCTTTTTTTTAACAACCCACTGGGTCCAGAGCTGCCTATAAGTGTGCAGGTTGGATATTCACTGGAGTATGAAAACCCTACTAGTGACCACACCCTCAATAAAGGGTGATCCTCCTTCCCCTAGCAACCACCCACTGCCAATAGTTTCTTAGTGTGGGTTTGGTCTGGAGACGACCTATCCACCTACACAGGAGTTTTTGCTAGGTTGCTAGATTGTGAACAGATCTGTTGAGAGACCATGGCTCCAATAGTCCGCTTAAGCCTGAAGAAGCATTTCGCACCACATCTCCCTACCCTGCAGTCCTTACATTCTTCTCACCACCTCTTCTGGCCTCTTCCCTTTGCCTTGGTGCTGGTGTTGGGTTTATGAATGAACAGAGTGGAGTTGAATACTAAATGCAGAAAGGCTTTTATGCATGGAGGAGTGGGCAACTATGGGGGAAATGAGGAAGTGAAAGACAGGTATAACTCAAAGGAAGGATATACAAGAAGCCATAGAGAGGGTTGCTGTCATGCATCCCAAATCAAAATATGATGATGATGATGATGATGATGATGATGATGATGATGATGATGACGACGACGACGAGGAGGACGGCGACGATGATGACGACGACGATGATGACGACGACGATGATGATGATGATGATGATGAGTCAAAGGATGGTAGACCAGACATGAGAAGAAGAGGGAAGAGTAATGAGGGTCACAGGACTGAGCACAGATGGCACAGGGGAGAAGAATAGGGAAAGGGATTCACCAAAACTAATACTGCTTGAAAAAGCCTTAAGGAAACCAACTAGTTAGCTAATTTCAAAATACTACCTAAAAGAGAATGTTAACAACCCCCCCAACATGTATGAACAATGTTGACTAGTCTTCCTTTGGTCTGAGAAGTTTATGKGCTTAAGAAGAGTGAAGGCATTGCCTCCCACCTCCACTTGCCACACATCTTTCAGGACCAGAAGGATTCCCTCCTAAGTGAAGGCTACCAATATGTAGGCCTAAAATTGAACTTGGGCATGTTTTCCTGCTTTTTCCATCTGAGAACATAAGGTTAGCAACCTGCTAACAGAGAGCAGAAACTGCAGGCTTAATTCATCTGCCTCTTCTCCTAGAGACAGCAAACAGTGACTCATTCAGGAAAAATGCAGTATTTATTGAGACATACCAGATACCTGGCAGATTTCTAAAAAACATGTATTGTACTCTCTTCAAAAATAAAAGTTTCTTCTCTTTCCAGATTGCTCCTGCTGTCTTCTGTATGGCCCAGAAAGGTCTATGCTGTTCTTTGCTTATGTAGTACTGGGCATGAAGCTGTAGACTCAGCTTTGGGGTAATCATGACACAACATTTTAGTTCTGCCTCTATAAAAATGGATTGCTTCTTGCTAAGCAATATCCAACCTAAGTTARCTTTAGGTCATTAAAAGCTGCAGCACTTCCCAATAAAAAATAATAGCACTTCTCTGACGTGGCCCAGACACTAAGCTCCTTGACTTTAGTGGCAATTAGACATTGCTCTACTATTGCACACTGTCTGGAAACAGAGCCGGAATCACCAAAGAGCAACTGGAAATTAGAAACGTGATTGCCCTTCAGTGGCTAWAGGAGGCTCCAGAAGTCCCTTGGTRGGCATATCTTAGCCTCTGCTGGGCTCAGTAGCAAGCAGGCTCTGAGTGGYGTTTGGAGAGCATCCTATTCAGATGTTAGGCTGTAACCCACATCTTCCTATTTGTCTTCCCTTACAGTATTTAGATTTAGGGCATGGTCTTCAATGAGGGCACAACCACAAAAAGTCTACTCTGCTGTGGCCTAGTGAYCCAGAAGGCTACCAAATGTGTAATCTTTATGCAGGGAGAGAAAGCATCACAGGGCAGAGAGAAAGATTGTCCATTCAGACCTTGTATATGTACTAATGAAGAGGAAGGATACCATAGATCATCTGAGATCATTTTCCAATAAAAAGAGAAAAAAACAGCAGTCTTCATTTTCCAGCATTAATATAAACTCACTTTTATAATACTAGTTACAAAAGCCTGACCAGACATCTAAGTAGTGCTAGCAGATCATTTCCCCCTTGGAGATTCAAATGTAAGAGGGGGGGTTGTGACCCTGAAGTCAGCTTGGGGTTTATAACATGATGTCATAAATGAAATAGAGATCCAAGAGGGTGAGGCTCTGTATCACAAAGCAATGGCCTCGGATAAGGATTCTTTATTTTAATTCTTCGTGGTTTCCTTTTATTTTTATACTGCTTTACTCATCTGCAAGACAGCACACAATGGATTAGGGTTGACTAAGATCAGGCAGAGGGATCTCCCCTGTGACTCATCTCTAGATTTTCCACCTCCCAGATGCTTTTAGTAACTTGTATTGGCTTTGACTATACGAAAGCAGGCCTACAGATTGAGCAGGAAAGGGCTGCTATATATCCAGTGTCAGACTCTGCCTGATTTGTTATAGATTCATTTATTTGCAAAATAGATGGGTACAGAGAATTATATTAGTCAAAGACCTTGATTTAGGATGTCTGTTCATGTTAAAGTTTTTGCAATTGAGTCATTTACTACTTGTTCTTGTGATATGAAAATAAAAACAATAAAACCACTGTTTATCCAAAGCTAACAGTGACTTACTCCATCAATAAGTAACAGCTTCTCTTCTTCCTGCTGCTCATGCCRCCCATCTGACAATTACCATGGTGACTCTTGTATTTTATCATTTCATTGGATGTGTATCTGAGAGAGCCTTATACATTTTTTAAAGGGGGTGATGGTACAAGTTATTTTCTATTAGCTGACCCATATGAAATCGTGTATAATGCATTTTTGTACAATATTATTCTGCCAAGATCCATCTATACCATTCAAAGCAGCTGTAGCTCATCCATTTTATTGAAGTTTTTTTCTCCATGTTAGAGGCTGTTTGGGTTGTGTCCAGGGGTTGGGCTCTATATGCAATGTTACCACAGCCTTCCCTGTCTCTAGGAGTTCATGTAGACATTTATTTTGGGCGGATTAGCAAGAGTGGGATGGCTGAGCCACAGAGTACATGACGCCTTATTCTCTAATAGAATGGCAAAACCTTTGCCAAAGGGGTTGTATTGAGTACAATCCCACCAGCAATTAAACACCTGTTACTTGTATCCTCTCTACCACCTCTCGTCCTGTGCCAGGCTAATTGGTGTAAAATGATATATCTTTATGTTCTCAATTTGCATTTCATAAAGCACTAATGACTTTAAASATCTCTTTGTGTGATCACTGGCCATATGTGTTGCCTGTCTGTGAAAGGCCTGTGTAAGACTATTGCCCGTTCTTCACTAAGTTGACTGAGCTTTCTCCTTTTTGATTTGCAGAAGCCTACCATATACTCTTGGGGCTTATCATATATGACTACACGAGTTGTAACCATTCCCTCCTTAAAGTGTCTCCTGATAAGTAGCTTTTACTTTCTGAGAGGTGCTGTGTGTAGTGCTATTGTAGATACTCCATAGATAGTGAACTGTCTCTCTCTCTCTCTCTCTCTCTCTCTCTCTCTCTCTCTCTTTCTCCTCTCTGAGACACAGAGAAGGCCACAAAAAAGGAACATCAAGGCCCTTACCCAGACCTCACACTCACAAAAAGGCAGTTAGTCAACATTTTGTTCATTATCTGCAAATGAAGGTGTCTGCCTCCACAAGACTGGCTGCCAGGAATATAATAAAGTCCAGAAGCTTAAGTCTGGACCATCTAATTTAGCACACAAAAACTCAGGAAGCTCTAATGGTGTATGTATGAGAATAGCAGAGTTATGTGACAATGTATTATTCTGGTTAAAGACTTAAAAATTTACAAATATATTATAGAGTCTTAAATTTCTGRGGAGACCCAGAAACAGGAAGTCACTGAGGTTTCTCTGGACTCTGAGAGGTTCCAGACAGGGAAAATAAGAACTCAGGAAAGATGCTCCACGCATATCATTGGTGAGTCTTAGATCTGAGATTCATACCCACGTGTAGCTGACAGATTCTGATTTTCAGCCTTGCTAGAGGGCAAAGGAAAAGCAATATGGTCAACATTTCCTTGCAAATGTGTAAGAATGCATTCCCAGTTATGATCCACCACACACTGAGGCCATGGAATGAAGATTGTGCTCTGCCAGGACACACCAAGCTTCCTATGTAAAGCTGAGGCCTCTTCTCTTGGATGCCCTGGGCTTCTCCTAGGATGGAGCTAGAAGGTTTGGGGACGGCTCTCCTAAGGAAGAGCTGGCAGTATTATTTGGTGGCTCCAGAAATTTCCCCAAGTCGAGCTCATATCTATGGTACTATGCAGAAAGGCCTGACAGTTATTGAAAGACCAAGGAGAGGATTAAAGGAGTATATGTTTCGTGTTTCTGTGTGTGTTCGGTGAGGATGGGATTCTACCTTGTTTCTCTGGGACCACTCACAATTTTTATAACCCTCTTGTGATTTTAGGGATAATAGTTGCCAGACACTAGGATATTTGGACAGAAGGATGCGAGCATCGATAGTAGCAGACACGAGACACCTGCCTTTATCCCACTCTCTTTCTCCCAATCAAGCTTTTAGAACTACAGAACAGCACATGCAATGAATGCCAGCCCTTAGTGACAAGGAGTCAGAGTCTAACCATAAGCGAGACTCTGTGGCCCTGAAATCCATCTGTTTGATGATCTAGCAATGCTCAGTGCACATTATTGTGGAAACCAGGCTAAATGAAGGAGCAAGGTTTGACAAGCTACTCAGGCCAGTAACTGCCCCATTTAGATTTTACTGTAGTCTTGACACATTCTAGTGTTACCTGAGAATAAAGGACCTCAATTGAGAAATTGCCTCTAACAACTGGCCTGTGGCATGTCTTGAGGACAACTTCCTTGACTGGTAATTTAACTAGAAGGTTCCAGAGCACTGTGAATGGTGCTACTCTGGGTTGAGAAGGTGGGCCTGAGTTAAATTTTAAAAGCTGGCTGAGCATGATGCATGAACAGTAAGACAGCAAGCAGCATTTCTCCATGGCCTCCACTTTAATTTCTGCCTTCTGAACTCTGCCTCAAAGTTGGGCTGTAAACTAGTATGCTGATAGGAAAAATAACCACTCCTTTCCAAGTCACTTTTAGTCATGGTGTTTATCACAACAGAAAGGCATACAAGAAGAGAATGCTGGGATTTCTTGGACCTTCCTCTAGCTCTGGCTTCTTCCCTCTCCAGTACAGGCTTCACTCCAGAACCACTGTTCTTCCCACTGTCTGCAAAACACGTCTCTTCTCCATAACATAGGCTAAAGATGCATAACCCAAAGATGGTCTAGGATAATCTTTGGCTCACATGTGGTCTTCCCTATGCTAGTATCCTGATCAACTCACCATAAGTACACCTGACCCAAAGATGCTTTTCTTGTTCCCTTGGTGTTATGTTTTCACCAAGTGCTCTCACCTGTAAGGGGAGGGCTTCTGTACCGCAAGACCAGTAGTATACATGGAGAAAGTCTCAAGGCTCTCTTTTAACCTGTCTGATCCCCCCCTGATCAACTTTCCCAAGGAAACTTAAAAGATATTTACTGTGTAGCCCCTCAGCTTCTACAGATAAAAGTGGGTATCAACTTGCAGAGTATGAGAGTAGATTTCCTACAGGTATATGCTTCTGCAAAGATATCTGTAGTCTAAAGGATGATCCAACCCATGGCCCCTATCCCAACACCTGTCCCCACATACTAAGTCTTGCCTACCTTCCTGATACCTTCTGAAGGATTGGACACACAGTTGTCAGCCCCTCCATTCTTGCTTATGGTCCGCCAGAGCTCAGCAAAAGTGCTATCCTGCTCCAGGGGATTGGTCCCCTTGGCTCTGAAGTACTCATAGACAGCAGAGTCCCGGACAGTGCCATAAGACATCTCCAGTTGCTTGGACAGGTCCTGAAATGTCCTGAAAGGCAGTAAATAAAATGTTAGCAATTGCTGCCCACTACACAGTATATGGATAAAATGGGCTGCAAGCTCCCTCCGAGTTCCAGGCTCTGTACTAACCCATTATCCACATTCCTCTAAGCCAACGTACAAATGCATCAATCCCTCAGCCTGGAGCCAGACCTCCATATGTCATAGATAGGTTTCCTCGATATGAAACATAAAACCAGATTCTGTGTTGAGCTCAAATCATAAAACAATGAGTAAGAAATGATTTCTGCCATTAGTGAGCTTGGAATCCAGCTATAAAAATATGGATCAAGGCAGGAGATCACAATATAACAGAGTCAGGGCAACACAAAACAACAATTACTGACAGCTTCTACCCTGAGCATCCCAACGCTGAGCAGACAAGATGGATGATGAAGATGATGACTAGCCCCAACACTTGGGGTTAGTGTGGCACAGATAATCACTTTGATTCTGAATCAATTACGAGGCATCCCCTCCAAAACTTGCAGATGTGCTGGCATTCTAGCCAATTAATGACACAGAGTACCTATAAACCAATTTAATTTTTGAAAAACTAATGAAAATTGTGTTTTTGCATGGATCTCCTGGGTTTTGGTTTTTGTTTTGTTTTTTAACATTGAAAGGTATTTAGAAGATACTGATGATTAAGGAGCAATACTTGAGATGACCTGGATTCATTTTTAGAGAAGAAGCAAGTAGCTCCACCAAGACAGATGTTAGAAGACCAGAGTATCTTAGGAAATCCCTCAACAGCCTGATAACAAACACCCAAACTGGGGTCAGAGAAGAAGGCTTTTTGGAAATGGAAATACATACACTTCCTGACTTTCTGCTTTGCATGGCAGTAAACCCATCTTGAACTGAAAATGCCATTAGGTTGAAATCATATCACTGTTATCACTCATGTTAACACTCATGATATGCCATGCCTGTTTTATAATGGGCCACTTTTCACCCCAGTATCACATGACCCACTTGGAGATCCAGTCACTGCCGCCATCTAGACCCACAAGAGAGAATCTTTCCACATATCACTAGCCTGGGAAGAGATCCAAACTCAACATTCAAAATACAGTATCTAGTGCTTATTATTTTTGCACCATTACACCATCAAAGACTCTTCAGTTGAGTCAGGAACCCTCTGGAGTGAGGGCAAGAGGGATGAATTAGTACTGTGCTCTTACTTGTTACTTGAAAAGCAGTGCCCATCATGACATATGAAATATATTGCCATATACCAGGCCAATTTTCAAAATTAAAAATCCTTAATGGGAACCTAGGCTTTCTGTCCAGGGTCTGATGAGATCACTCTTTCTTTGTTTCTCTTCTGAAAGTCTCAATATCTCCTGTATGAACCCACACCATAATCAGTACCTCCTGATGTGTCTTCCATAGGAAAAAAACCAACCCAACTATCTTGTTTTGCTTTTCTAATGATGCAATAAACAACATGAGCAAAAAGCAGTTTGATAGGAATGAGTTCACTTCATCGTGTAGTTTTAAGTCTATCATGAAGAGGAGTCAGGACAGGGACCTGGAGGCAGAAACCATGGGAGAATACTGCTTACTAGCTTGCTCTCCATGGATAGCCAAGCTTATATTTTTATACAGTGAAGGACCACCTGCCCTGGGTGGAACCAGCCCCAGTGGACTGAACCCTTCCATATCAATCATTAATCAAGAAAATGTCCTAACTGGGCATGGTGGTGCACACCTGTAATCCCAGCCCTTGGGAAGCAGAGGCAGGGGGATTTCTGAGTTCGAAGCCAGCCTGGTCTACAGAGTGAGTTCCAGGACAGCCAGGGCTACACAGAGAGACCCTGTCTCGAAAAACCAAAAANAAAAAAAATGTCCTACTGTCTTACCTTCAAGCAATCTGATAGAGGCAATGTCTTAGTTGAATGCCTGTCTTCCCAAATCTTCCTAACTTGTGTCATGTTGACAAAACACTGACCAGTACACCAACCAATCTTGCCAGGTTCATTTTTACAACTTATGCCTTCTCTCCATCTCCAGTGCTTTTCCCTATCCATGGTCAGCAGCACCATTGCCGACCTGAACGTAAAAAGTACTGCCCATTTTTATCTAAGCTGCGAGGTTATGCCTCTCCCTTTGCCTGGAATCCTTTTAATCTCACTCAGGTACCTGCATGTTTTTACAAATCTAGCTTCAAAGCCATCCTCAGCCCAMGTTTCCATATGCTGTCYCTCCACAGCTTGAAGGCTATCATAGCTGCACCATCTCACTGGTATTTCAAAGAGCAGCATTCCTTAGTAAGGAAAAGTAGTGGCTCTGGAGTCCAGCTGCTCTCTTGTTTTTAGTCCCCACTAACACTAGTAGAATGAGCCTGGACAAGTTCACAAATGTCCTTATACCTTCACTTTCCAGATCTTAAGACGAGGACTGGAAGCAGAGCCTATAGCAGTGGGTTCYGACTGAAGATTAAGTTAGGATTCATGCTCAGGCCAAAGAMTATTACCTGATGGGGTCAGTGTGCAAGAGATGGAGGTCATGGTTCTGAGCTAACATACATATGTGTCCCCACCTGATGTAAGAATTTGAAGGCCTGGAGCTAAAGCCCCTCCATCCCTACTCCATGGCCTTGGGCCCAGGGCTRGAGCAGCAGGCACAGCAAGCACACAAGGCCCACGAGTGGATGGTTGATTTCTTCTGCTGTGGTGTTGCTTTCAATAGCAGTCCCTTGTTCCTTGCTATTTGGCCAAGTAATAGAGCTCAGGATTCATTTCCACACATTGCAGATGAAAGGAAACATAAAATAACAAATTTGATGAAGAAATCTTTCTAATTATTGTTCATTATTTATACCTAATTGAAGCAAGATGTTCCTTTGCTTGAAGGGCCCCAAGGGTTGTAACTCAGCTATAAATCGCCTGTAATGAAAGGAGGGGAAATCTTCTTTTTCCTACATTTATTTTTTTT
>BDUI01003615.1:36955-47681 GCA_002335545.1 Apodemus speciosus
TTCTAGGTGTAGGAAAGTGCAGTGTGAGATGTGAGAAAACRAAARCTGGTATTCCTTGGCTTCCAGGCACCTAGTCTCTGCTAGAACACTCAGAATGTTGCTGAGAAAGAAATGTACACAATAACCAAGCTAGAAATGCTTTGATTTACAATGGTGTCTGATCTGCAAGCTATGCATGTACTAAAGAGACAMAAACATTGTGGGAATAACAGATATCTGACTTGACTTAAGATTCACTCTCTGAGATGGAACCCATACCTGAAACTACTTGGATAACCAAAAACTTGAGACTARATAGTTCAGAGACATAGGAAAATGTTAMATACTACTGTTCYACTAAAGAAAAAGTAGTAAAATGACTTCTAATGATCTGTTATACTCATAGATCAGTGCCTTCTTAACCATCATGAGGGAAGCTTCCTCCTGAAGCAGATCAYAAGACATATAGAGACCCATAGCCAGACCTTAGGCACAGTGAGACACCTGGGAACTCCCAGTCCTAAATTGGAGAAGTGGCCTCATGCAACGATCCTTAACCCAGAATTATCTCCAATTGATGACCACTTGCAATTGAAAGTTGAGTTTTCCCTGTAAGACAGTCCTCTAGGGAAACAAACTACTCTTCAGTGCAGTCCCCATGTTCAGCAGCAGATGGACAACAGAAAATGAATCTATTTATACCTATGGARGCTCCTGTTCTCATAATGTCCTATTGGGACATTTTTGTAATTTAGTTTTTATATTTCATTATTATTTATATATTGAATTTTTCTTTATTTTTTTGCTCTACATGTTGTTTGTGTATTTATTATGGTTTCCAGGTTAGTCTTTTTATGGAATTCCTGTGTGTCTTTGTTTTTTATGCCATGGAGATAGGGTTTTTGAGGTCCTCAACCTTGCTGAAATTCTGGTAGCAGTTGCTGTCTTCTGTGGAGGGATAATGCTTATGATTTTAGCATATGACCAGTGGTAGACTGACTGTATAGATACACTAAGTGAATAGCCACACACCTATTCCTACCTGATCCATACTAATTGGATACAGAGTGTAAATAAAGCAGTAATAATAGACACCAGTTATTATTRTGAACAAAATATTAAGTATGAAAAGGGGCCTTGTTGGCAAGTCATGGGATGTGTAGATTGAAGGTGATGAAGGGTAGATTCAATGAAAATACATTGTATACTCGTAGAAACTGTTTTTGCCATTTGACGAACACATTTTTATCTCTTAAAAATCTCCTTCTGTAAAACTCACTCAGCTCTCTGTCTGTCTAGATCTATTCACTATGAAAATTCTTGCCTAATTCTAGACTTTTATTTGGCTTCTTGGCTTAGCACAGTAATGTTGAAATTTGCCTGTGCTGCAACATGAATAACCCCTATGTGGGATATTTGGATTTCTGATGTTAATTCTTTGGGTAGATCTATANCTAGAAGACTGTTGCCAGGCAGCTAGGAGGAGGGTCTCCAAGCCTACCTCCACAGTGACACACTTCTTCCAACAAGGCCACACATATTCAGAAAAGGCCACACCTAAYAGTGTCACTCTCTGGGCCAAGCATATTCAAACCACCAC
This sequence comes from Apodemus speciosus, assembly GCA_002335545.1. Classification (NCBI taxonomy): domain Eukaryota; kingdom Metazoa; phylum Chordata; class Mammalia; order Rodentia; family Muridae; genus Apodemus; species Apodemus speciosus. Next base: position 38,535 of record BDUI01003615.1, read on the forward strand.
AGGCATCATCCCTTGGCTCCTTTGCTCTTAATCAGCTGGTGAAGTGCCACAGTATAATCTTGCTCTTCTTGAGAATTCCAGCCCCTCTGTCTTTCTTTTGGACAACATTTAGTGTTAAAATCTTCCCACAACTAAGCCCACTCTCTTCCCCAAGTTTACAKTTGAGCCAAAATGTTCCATTCTATGCCTCTACTAAAACCCTCTCTTGAGCTGCTTTTCTGTATCTCACATCCTGAACTACTGATTTGGGGGCTTCRCCATTGRAAATCATAACTGATAACCATGAGCATCTCAAACRGTCTTGCAGATAGACCTCCGCATGCTGYCCTCAGCTCTGAGAGAAGTTYCCTCCATCTGCAAACTAACCTCTTTGAAATTGCATAGCGTCCCTTCTGTCATGGCCAAGGACAGTCTCCACAGCCAGCTCTCACCTCGCTTCCTCCCTATACCTTGCCCTATAAATCAATCTTCCTACTTCTAGATACATTAACAAAGAGATGAATGCRTTTGTKGCATGGGAAAAATTAATAATACAGAATTTATAAACACATCTTTGCACGTTAACAGAAATATTTACATTGGTAATGGAGATAAATACAGTTGCAACRTGCAGAATCAATATATYGTATATGTAAAACAGATTTCAACAACCATGGGGCTGCCATATTCTAGATCTGACTTATCTAAACCTAGAAGGGCTGTTATTCTTATTATTCTTCCTAAAGGACAGCAGTGGGGAATCCTATACATGAAGGATAGTGGGCATACATAGCTCATAAATGAAAGTCTTTACTATACTGTGTATATGTGCCTGCTATCATTCTGACACTCATGTTTCTTACTTATGACTGAATCTACCCACGATGCTGATGCACACAGGAAGCACGGCTTCCTAGTTATCCTTCTACTTTCTGCTTGAGAGCTTGTACACACACATACACACACACACACACACACACACACACACACACACACTCACACACACACCTTGTCCCTTTCTCCACTTCTCAGAATTCTCTTGTATCCTTTTCTCTGTGCCTCTTCCATGCAGAGCAAGGCTTCTCAAGGGTCTTCCTTTTTCATTCAGTCAACATTCAACATCACCTATTTTTTAAAATCTGTTTGTATGAGGCCCTGCTATAAGTTTAGGGATAGAGTAAGAATAACACAGAGGTCTTGGTTCCATGACATCTACATGACATGTTAAGATTGGAGAGAAAGAAAAAGGCACCAACAATTATGTGATGCTGGGGTCTGAAAACAGAAACTCTATCATGGGCTCTGATGGTCTTGTGAAACTCTGTCACAGATCTTTTGTTTTTGTTTGTTTGTTTTAGTATGCTTTTTGTTTTCCCTAATACTTTACAAAGCATTATGAAAGTTAAAGATAAAAGAAGCCACTGTGTATGTAAACACAGTTCAGATCGAGGCCTTGGTTGGCAGCCTCTGATGAAGATATTACTGGGGAGATAGCAAAGCATAATACAGTTTATGGAAAGGAATGAAGAAGATAATTATATAAAGAAGCCAGACAGTGCTTTCAAGACTAGCTTTGGCATTTGGGCACATGTTTCTCTCTCTTTGCTTGTATCAGACAAAGACGAGTTAGAGGGCATAGGTTCATGGAAGGCTGGACTGACACTAGCAGCATCTGTCCTTCAGGGGAGGAGGCAATGTGGATGCAGAGGCAGCCCGTCAGTTTCTTACTCCAGAGACTTTTACCCTAGGCCATCTAGCAAGCCTGGAAGACAATGAGGCTGGATACATGCAGGTTCCTCATGTCCATAGCCTTCTCAGAGCATTTTTCTAAGTAGTGAGCAGAGTGACAATCCCAGATCAGGAAAACTGGCCTGGCAATGAAGCAGGGCCCACTACAGGATGAAGTCTGATTGCCCATGACAAGCTTAAAAAACAGACAAACAAAAACAATAATAAAAAAACTGTGCTTAACACATTCTTGATATATTAAATGAAACATAAATAATTTATGTTTTAAATTACATTATTAGAGTACATTATAATTATTTTACTGTTTTAGTATTTTATTATACCTAATTTACATAGCATGTAGTAGTTTTGAAAAAAAGATGAACTATAAACTTTAGCACCATTTTTTGTAAGCATCTATATTGTGTCTTGTTGAGTATTTCTCAGGTCAGAGGAGACCACTATATTGTGCGATTATTCAGAAACAAGAAAAACATCCTTCAATATTAGGAAACAGTATCTAATCCCACCTTTAACAAAAAACCATTAGTAAGAAGTAAACAAACAAAAATGAGATAAACAGAGATTACTTCCAAGGCTTCTAGTTCTAACAAAWGTATTCCTGCAAAATTTGCATTTGAATTATATGTAAAATGTGACCCGAATGATTTTAAAATCCCTCTGATATGCAAATGACAGTTCTGGACTCTGGGAACTTAGCTCTGAGCTCTCTCTCTTCTTTTCCATATCCCTCTTTCTTTCTAAGTAGGGTAGGACTACTTGTCAGCTAAGACCCATTTCAAAGAATAGCCATCCTCTCCTTCATCCCCCACCCAGTATCTACTCAGCAGGCTATCTTGGAATAGCCTCAATCTCCCAAGAGTCAGACAATGGAGATACACACCTAAAATTTCCAAGGCCTCCCTCCCCAACCCAGGGCTCAGGGATAAATTTCCTATACCAAGCCAGGCTAGGATATCCTTCATTTCTGCATCATTCGATTAGATTTAATCCAGGCCTGGCCCTGGAAGTGATTGGGTTCAGTGATGAAAGTTCCTGAAAATGAGCCAAGGGAGAGCAGAAGGTCTGTGTGCATGGCACACTCTCATTTTTCACAAGGTCAAGTCTGCAGGCCTCTGCTGTCCTCATTGAAGAAGACTCATGCCTCCTATAGCTAGAGTTTCTGCTCCCCCCACCCACTAGCCTCTTCACATATCCTAGGCTCATGGAGTACTATCATGTAGGTCCCCTGTCCACTCATGTCTTCTGGTCTGCATTCAGGCATTGCCTGCTACGCTGTACCCAAGAAATCTTCTCAACTGTCACATCTTATAAAAAGAATGGGTCCTGGGGCTCAGCCAAAGCACTTCCTACTGACAACTGCTGGGGCTTGCTACCAAAACCCCTACCCATAAGTGCTGAGTAGGTATGGTGAACTTCTTGTAATCCCAACATGTGGGAAGCAGAGGCAGTGCATACCTGGAGCAGCCTGACTAGCTAGGTTAGCCAATNGTCTAGATCTATTCACTATGAAAATTCTTGCCTAATTCTAGACTTTTATTTGGCTTCTTGGCTTAGCACAGTAATGTTGAAATTTGCCTGTGCTGCAACATGAATAACCCCTATGTGGGATATTTGGATTTCTGATGTTAATTCTTTGGGTAGATCTATACATCATTAGAGGAATAAGGACATAGTAGTTGTATTTATATTTTTGAAGAACTGACAAAGTATTTCAGAATGTAGCTAAGGCACTTTACATGTACCCTAGAATAGTGCCATGATTCTATCATACCACATCCTTGCCAAMACTTGAAATTTCTGTGTAAAAGTAGAGCCAATGAATGCAAATTAAATTRTTACCACTGGACTGAAGTGGTACCACATCTCAGGGTTAGTTTGMAGTTCACTGAAAGGTAATGTAGAACATTATTACTTGTGCTTTATTAGTCATGTGTATAACTTCTTTAGAAAAATAGCTACTAAAGATTTACCTGTTATAATTTAAGCATGACATTTAATCATTTTAAATGCTTTTGTTTATCTTTTTTCTTTTTTATTTTCGATATTCTTTGTTCACATTCCAAATGCTTTCCCTTTTCCTGGTTCCCTCCTCACCATATGTCCCATAAGTCCTCTTCCCTCTGCCCATTCCCCAATCACACCCCYTCCCATWTCTCTGTTCTGGTACTCCYCTACAATACTGGATCAACTCTTTTCAGGACCAGGACCCTTTTCTTCCTTCTTCTTGGGAATCATATGATTTGTAATTGTGTCTTGAGTATTCAGAGCTTCTGGGCTAATTAATATCCACTTATCAGTGATTGCATTTCATGTGTATNAAGAATAGCCATCCTCTCCTTCATCCCCCACCCAGTATCTACTCAGCAGGCTATCTTGGAATAGCCTCAATCTCCCAAGAGTCAGACAATGGAGATACACACCTAAAATTTCCAAGGCCTCCCTCCCCAACCCAGGGCTCAGGGATAAATTTCCTATACCAAGCCAGGCTAGCATATCCTTCATTTCTGCATCATTCGATTAGATTTAATCCAGGCCTGGCCCTGGAAGTGATTGGGTTCAGTGATGAAAGTTCCTGAAAATGAGCCAAGGGAGAGCAGAAGGTCTGTGTGCATGGCACACTCTCATTTTTCACAAGGTCAAGTCTGCAGGCCTCTGCTGTCCTCATTGAAGAAGACTCATGCCTCCTATAGCTAGAGTTTCTGCTCCCCCCACCCACTAGCCTCTTCACATATCCTAGGCTCATGGAGTACTATCATGTAGGTCCCCTGTCCACTCATGTCTTCTGGTCWGCATTCAGGCATTGCCTGCTACGCTGTACCCAAGAAATCTTCTCAACTGTCACATCTTATAAAAAGAATGGGTCCTGGGGCTCAGCCAAAGCACTTCCTACTGACAACTGCTGGGGCTTGCTACCAAAACCCCTACCCATAAGTGCTGAGTAGGTATGGTGAACTTCTTGTAATCCCAACATGTGGGAAGCAGAGGCAGTGCATACCTGGAGCAGCCTGACTAGCTAGGTTAGCCAATSGCTGTGCAGTGGGGTCAATTGATAAACCTTGCCTTTTATCATAGCAGTAGCGAGTGATCAAGGAAGATGCCAGACAACTTTAGGCCTCCACATGCAAGCACATACTCATATATACTCACACACATATATTTATACAGACACACATGTAAACATGCATACATACAAGTAGACAGACACTATACATATACATGCAAAAAAGGAGGAAGAAAGGAAGGAGGGAAGGAAGGAAGGAAGGAAGGAAGGAAGGAAGGAAGGAAGGAAGGAGAAGAAAGAAGGGTGAATCCACATCCTCAATATCCATGTCACTCTGTGCTCTAGGCTGAGCCTTGTCCTGATACTTACCATCRTACCTCATGTATTCTGTGTTCCTGACTCAACTGTGAGCCCCCCTGAGCATGGACTATATCTACTTGTCCCATATATGCAATGGTAGACAGCAGTAGAGGAACCAGTTCCGATTTAACCATATCCTGTGCTTGAAGCTCAAAGGCTGATTGTGGCTGGAGAAAAATCCAAGCTGGAAGCTAGCATGCTAATGGATCTAACTTAGACCCACTAACCTCACAGACATCAAGTGGACCCTCGATGCAGCTGGGCCATCTTCTATATTTCTCTGGACAATCGATTCTACCAGTCTCTTGGATGGCTCTCAGAAAACAACCCTGCTTATTATTCCCCAAGAAAGCCAAAGCCATGAGTAAAGGATTCAGCTTCACTAAAGAACTCAGATTTCTAAAACCACTGTGCACTCACCTGATTTCTTTATAAGCTGGCACCTCTGCTCTCACTCCTATGGAGTATATCCATTTGCCTCCAGGAYGGAGGAGTTGCCTGCATTCTCAAAGCACATTGCTCTTCCAGTTATCACCCCCGTCTCTTATATTATRAAATTACTTCTTTATATGGCCCATTTCCATGGGCTTGAAAACACATCTATCTTCTATCTTTAAACAATCTTTGATACTGCATTTTATCCCAACCTCCATCCAGTTCCTGGAGAGAGTTATCTGTGGCTGTCATTTCCATCACTCTTTCCCATTTCTTATGATCCTGACTCACTCATCTGGCTAACCACTAAGCAAAAGCTGTTTTTCTCAAGGTCATTAATGACCTTCCAACTATGGAGTCCCCACTCTCTCCCACATCAGCAKTATCTGACAAATGATCACTCCTTCCTAGAGCTCTTCTTTCCTTGGGTTTCAGAAAAWTTGTGCAGGAACTTCCTTATTCATGACTTTCTTARTTCTTTATATTCACAGATTGAGTCCTAGAGTGTTCTGGAGTTGGGGGTATCAGATCCCTTCTTCTCTGATGACAAGCTTTGACCAGAATCTCATGTCCATTAGCTAGAGACACATCTCTACACTCTGGATTCGCAGTGAACCATTAAGCCCTAATTTGCCCTACAGGCTCCTTGAAATCATCCAAGTGACAACTCCATTTAGTTGACTAATGTTTCCAGACTAAACACAGTCAAACTCAAACACTTAAAATATAACCTCCTAAACCTAGATTGAGCCTGCTCATCCTCTCATTTTTCCTTCTCAAATGTTGTTCTGTGTGTACTGAATCCCTGACAGTGCTTACAGTGTTACGGTCTTTACGAGACCTTTGCTGACAACCATGTATAAAATAACTATCCCTTAACGTATATGGTAAAAATAAACGTAGCCCAGCTTGTTATACAGCTGTTTAATGCTGGTTTCACTCTAAGAACAATATCTGACTGTTTGCTTTACACCACCAGTATCTATAATTTAGGTTATAAGCTATCTCCATTAGTCTAGGACTGAGAGAATTTCAGATATTGATGAATTTCAGAGTAAAACCCAGGAAAATTTTAGGCAAATTGGTATAATTTGTCCCTTATCTACAGTATTCCTTTGGCACATGGTAGATACCAATGGACATAGCAGGTACACACACACACACACACACACACACACACACACACACACACAGACATGTTAGCTCTGTCATGCCTTTAAAATGTCTAAACTGGCATTTTTTGTTGGAAAAAGGTCTCCATTGTGGATGCTTGAGATGGTCTTGGAGCTTGGAGCTTCCCACAGAGTAGTCTCTGTACAGAAGTCACCCCCACTTCTTCACAGGGCTAATATCGCGTGCTGAAGCATAAAGATCCAGTTTTCTCATGGATTCAGTGGAAGTCAGTGTCTGTGAGCTGAGAGGATTTCTGAGGTACAGCTGCTGCCTGCTTCCCTGGCTCTTGTGTCCCTGCCACTCAGTGGGAGCCTTGCACAGCATCCGTGGCAGTGCCGCTGAGTGCCTCCATGCCAAGGACATGGCTGGCTCCCAGTTATTACCCACAAATGTTTGCTGCCACAAATCAGTACAAAAGCAGGATGAGCCATTGACCTTTAATATATGAGGGCTGGGGCTCTTAATTCATTATGAGCCTGTCACAAATGTGGCTGAAATGCAAATGAGAGTAGCTATCCTCTCAGGAGGCAATGAAGATGCCACCCAYCCCCAGCTACCTGGCACACTAGGACTCTCCTTCYACTCCAGGGCAATACTCTTTGTCTTCTCTGCTCCTTCTGAGCTCCGGCCCTCATCTCCTTCCTTACAGACAYGCGTGCCCTCTGCTTTGTCTGCTTTCTTGTCATATAGTGACTGCAACTCCAGGACTGTATGAATGCTCCATCCATACTGCTTCATTTAGCCTTGGCAGTATCTCTTTCAGAAAGGTTATTATAACATCCCACTCCTTACTTTACAGATGAAGAGTCARAGGCCCARAGATATCAAGGAACTTGTGGAGGTAACAAGTCAAGGAGCTGTCTTCAAACTCAAGATTGCTCRRTGAAAAAAACCCTGTATGCTCCAGCTCTGTCAAGCAATGATAGATACCAAGTAGCCTGAGCTAAGCAGGGAGAGTGAAAAGGAAGCACTCAGACACCAGASAACACCAAGAACAATGTATGACTGGGATTAAACACAGTCTGGAGGGAATAGCACATTGAACTGATTCTAACTTGGCAGAAGACAAAGCATTAGAGGTCGGAGCAAAGAGAGAAGGTTAGTGGGAAAGGAGAGACCAAGGTTACAACTCAAAGAAAAAGAGGAATTGACACATAGAAGAGAGGCATTGAAAATGTCCCACACTGAGGTAACAGCATTTACAAATCATGAATATCTGTGAGGGTGAAATATTCTAAAAACTATTAATGGTTTACTAAGAAGAAATGAAACGGTAAACAACGAAGGAACACTAACCCCAGGGTCCAGAGACAACAACTGTCCATAAAATACTTAGAGAATAGTTAAAATGGAACTGCAGAAGCACAGGGATAATGGAAAAATGATGAGGTATCAGTGCCACTTAGACAATTAGAGGGTCACAGAATAGAGAGGTGAGTGGGTGGCTTGTCCTATATGCCAGAACAGGGGCAGGCTATAATAGAAAAAGGGGTCATATGCGCATTAGAACGCAGCTGTTGAATAATAGTAAGTATGTACGTGTACACGTGTAGTGCATGCAGGCATACAAGTCAAGGTCTAGGTGTGTGCAGGTATGAGAATATACCAGGATAGGAATGAGAAAGAAATTTCCAAGGAAGGAATTGTTGGAGAACCTGAACACTTGGCTTGAGGGGTGCCATTTGTTATAAGAAACTTCAAAACAAAGGAGACACAATGCCAGSGTGGGAATTCCACAGGAGGCCAACTCACATCTAAGCCAAACAGAGCCAAGACAACTGCTCAGAAGTCTTAAGTTTGTTTATAAACTATATGGGTCTTGGCAGTCAGCATCCATGATATAAGAAAACAAACAAAGGTCTTTCCTTGTGGCAAAACCTGAAAGAAAATACTAGCATATGGGAGCTTGTTATCCAACATTGCAAAACCAGCTATAATTTAATATAAAGCCACAGGCAGTAACCCATTCTGAATCAGTTTGCAGGAAAAAAAAGTTACCTGAACAAGGATATTGAGTCCAGTGACAGAGTCAGAAAAGKAGGATGCAAGACACAGGGTATGATTAGAGGATGGAAGGAGTCGAACATTAAAAYAAATGCTCTTATAATGACTGGCCAATTCATCCCCAGTATCTTTTTTTCTGACCAGGTAGCTTCTCTCCTCACCAGTAAGGTGTGGGAGCTGACTCATATGAAGATCTAGGTGAGCTTGTTGGTAAACCTAATGCCAAGCCTTCTCAAGCCTGCATGTGGAAGGTGCATAATTGATCATCCTTACCCAGCTCCAACTAGGAATGATGCCCAAGCCATAGAGTCATAGATGATTTTATAGGGAAGGTTCTTGTGGAAACACTAGTAATGTTAAGTGCAAGTCATACTATCACAGTAGGTCCATGGTTCCACAAGCCTCAGCCTGGCATTCTTTCCAGCCACTGACAGGAAGTGTAC